>JAOWBL010005415.1:0-10243 GCA_028564865.1 Zenarchopterus dispar
CCGTTGCCAAGTGCTTGCTCATAGGGGATCGTTGGATTGTTGGGATTTTCCTTGTAACACTGTTTTATCTTTACCCTGCACTGTGAAGCGCCTTGAGGCGACTTTTGTTGTGAATTGGTGCTATATAAATAAAATAAAATTGAATTGAATTGAATTATTATTTATCAGTCCCCCTAAACATAAAAGTGTTAATCACATCACAATAACTTATAACATTTCCATTATTTATTTTGATTAATGTTTTATATGTAACAGTAAAAATGTCATAAATTTTACCTCCAGGTGAACTACTCACGGTCTGCTCGTGGCACCAGATGTTTCTCAGAAAACAACTGCAACAGCTGTTAAATTTTTATAGCATAAGATAAAACCAGTCAGCTCACAACCTAAGAAGCCCTTTAAACAATAACTGTGTAATCAATTTTCTACCTGGCCAGCATGTCTATGTGGATCCCATCTGGGGAATGGTTTGGACAAGAAATGGGCATGTACGACTCCTTATGATTTAAGTCCCGGTTGGGAAGCCCATGTGGGCCAAATACAAGTGGGTAAGATGGACTAAGAGTAGCGGGCCCATCGATGTTTCACAACACTGAAAAACCACACAGTTAAGTCCCCTAAAACCAGGTACTGTAGATCCCACTCAGAGTCCATACGGGTAAACACAAACCCACTTAAGATCGCATTTAACCCACTTTTAGCTCATCTATGGCACACTTTTGGCTAGGACAATATTGTGATTTTTTTTTCCACTTTTCTTTGACATTTAAAAAGCAAACTACTCTCACAAATGTAACAGTAAATCTCCAGTCTGACCCTGGAAACCACAGCTCTTAGAAAAAATTGTGAAACATTAATTTGAAACTGTAAAGATGCTGATAAAGCTTATCATTAAGATTGGAAGGGTATTTGTTTCTCTGAACTCTTTGAAGTCTTCAGTAGTTATCATAATTACTCACTTCCCCCCTTGTTTACCCTGAAAAACCTCAGATAACGATATAATAAATACACAGTCAGCATGCACAAAGGGTCAGGGAAATGTTGAAAATGATGAGTCTAGTGGTTTCCGTTAAACTGACTCAGTTAAGTAGAACGTTTTATGATGTACTTTTAATAGTGCAATTAAAAAGAAATTACGTGTCACTTAAAAAGGAATAATAAATATGCAAAACATTTAATATGACGTTCATTCATGTAATGTTTGGACAATATATTCCTTCAATACAATTATCTTTTTAAATGATAAAACAGCTTTACATCTTACAATGATGTGTTTGGGTCCTCCATGTGTCTCTTATACACAGGGAAAAATAAAAATCTACAGGAAAATATAATGAAGGAAGGTAAATATAATATGAAAACATGATAATTCTGTGACTTAAACTGTTTTTTTTTTTTCTGGAATGTCACAAATGTCTTCTATCAGGGTTTAAATCCATTTAAATGAAAAACACAGTCCAAAAAAATGGGTCTCCATATGGGATTGTCTGCTGTTTCAGTATTGGCCACATGTGAACTGCTGAGTCGGGTTTGTCTATGAGGTTGACCCAAGCGGGGATCAACCATGTACCTGAGAAGAACCACTGAGAGCAGCCCACATGGGTCCAACACACAACCTATAAACAACATACTCAGATACTACACAACCCTAATCAGGGAAATAATACCAACTATGAGTGCGTTTCCACTAGTGGGGATTCTGGGTAAACCACTCAAGACAGGATCCTCTAACAGGACCAACTCGATCCTCAGTCCCTTCACCCCGACTGTCTTCATTAGCGCCAGCCAAGAACCTTTGACTGAAGTAACACAGCTGACCACCAGGTGGCGGTAATGCGCATTCTTTACTGTTAGAAAACGGCCAGCAGCAAAAAACGAGACAAAACAAAGGGAAGAAGAAACATGTAAGAACAATGTACGCTACTTTTGTCTTCGTTTGTTTGTGGTTGTTTTTGTTTTTACTGACGCCGTGGTCGTAGCAAAAAAAAAAAAACAAAAACAAAAAAAAAAAACACGGCGGACGTTTACATTGGCGTTATACGGCAACAAGACCTGAACCGACTCTTCGGTCCAGATATAGTTTTTTTTCTTATAATCTCCAACTTCGACAAATGTACTCGCAGAAAAAAAAATTTTATAGTCCAAATGGTTATAACGAGTTTTGTTTAAAGTAATTTAGAAAGAAACGGGGTTTTTTTTCGCCCCATAATGGTTCTTGGAGGCCACTTCTGCGGGGTCGTTACCATGGAGACGCGCGTAAACGGCCGAGTCCATGAAAAATCTACTCGGAATTCCCGCTAGTGGAAATGCGCCTTTAAAGAGAGCTCCAAAGACGTGGTTGAAAGTTGTTGTACTTCATCGAGTTAGTATTTTTAAACAAAGGATGCCACAGACATTTCACTAAGGTCTCAGAAAATTACATTAACTTCTGGAATAAAAAGAGGCATAATCAGTCTCTTTAAAACCTAACCAGCCTCTAGGACTAAGTATTAAAAAAATCCTGCTCAAATGTAATTTAGTTATTTTGAAAGTAATAAGAAATCAAAGAATGCTTCGAGAATTATTTCATACATCATGCAAAAAAAAGAGTCTTAGCTCAGTGGGTCCCCCTGCAGGCATGGAGGTGAAGCACTTCTTCTGCTTCCTGTTGTTTTCTATTTTGTCATTTCTTTCTTGAGCCATGATGTCCACCATAACCCTGAGAGCTACACCCAACATTGAGATTTTTTTTTAAAAAGAGTTGTGGGACATTCCTGATTGATCACCTTGGTGATCAGCCATCTCTGTAAGAGAAGAAACATGGACAAAAACTGGAGACATGAAAGATTAAACACAACATGTCCAGTTGAAATGAATTAATTTTTTTTTCTCTTATATAGCCAAGATGACTTGTTTTGTTTGTCTTTCTTTCTTTTTTGTTCAATTATCAACATTTCTCCTGTATATAACAGTCATGTGCAATATGACTTTTATCGCTAAGACCTGATGAAAACACAGTGAAACCATGTAATGAAAAACCAGTTATTGAAATTTGCTTTAACAAATATTCTTTTATCTAGATGTTTTAAGTTACTCAGTTTAAAAGCAGTTTAAAAAGACAAACATGCTTTTAGTCCTGGTTATTATATCAAATCTGCAACAGAAGTAAAAACCATACTTTAAAGGCCACTTTAAGTAAAACGAAGCACCATTATTGAAGATAATTTTTCATTTTCACGGTCAGTTAGAAATTTCCATAAAGCCATTTTAAACAGACTAGAAGTTACCACATATTTGGAGACATCTGGGTCTTATGCCATGACTAACCTGCTTCTTTGAGTCATAGAAACACAGTAAATGTAAAATCTCAGAGTTTGGTCATTTTGAGATTCTTTAGCTCTATCCTTATCTCATTTTCCACTTCTTTTTCTCCACTCATTGCAGGATTGTCGTACACTTCTGTTTGCATTTTCTCCATCTTTTCCGAAGAACCCCGTTCTCCGTGTTCTTCATCATCAGATGCAATTTGGCAGCACCTGCAGCAGCAGCAACATCTGGTGGAAATCACACCAACCACTTTGTCCCAGGGAGCCAAGGAGTGGGCCCAGAGAGGGAGGAAGTCCCAGGACCGGAGTGCTGCTGGGAGAACCCCAGGCTTCTGTTTCTGCAGGATGTTGATGAGCACGACGACGATCAACATGACGAGGAGAGGCACGCCGACGCCCACCAGGACCTGCCATCCCGCCAGTGACAGGCTGAACACGAACAGGGGTAAAAAGAAGAAGCAGCAGATGATGTAGACGGCAGCAAACCAGCGGTAGGTGGCGGTGACATCTCCCAGACGTTTGGCCATCCGGATGGGGAGGCGGGTGAAGGGGATGGGATACCACAGGATGATGCCAGAGATGTTGAACAGGAAATGCACCAGGGCAATCTACAGGGATCATTGGAAAATTTTATTAATCTCTTTATTTCACTTGTCATGAAATAAAAAGAAATTACAGGTGCTCACTTACGTAAAGTCTCACTCTCTGGGTTTTGATGTTATTTACATGTAATATTTACCTGATTTGTTCAAGAAGTATTTTTAGCTATAAATAATCAGCACTATACAGAGGCTGCATTGAACTGGCAGGTATATTTTACTTATTCTAATTTTCTTTACAAACGTGGTCAAATGGAAAAGAAATCACAACTTTAAAAACATTGTGTGCTTCTGGATTCGACTGTTGAGCTCTGTAGTTACTCTGGATGCTTTTATTTTGGTACACCTGTGATGGGAAATATTTAGAATAATTTTTTGTGTATTCACACATAAAATAAGTTTCTAGAAATGCCTTTTTTTTGGCTTCATAACATTATCAAAGTCTCAGAATAATACAGAAAAACTAGTCCCTGCACTTGGAACACTGGAATATAAATGGATAATAACACTGGATTTGTTAATGGTCACTATAGTGACCATTCACAAATAAAATAACAATAATAATAATTGCATAGATGCAAATAAACTGAATTAAATAAATAAAGATGAGGCAAAATTAAACCATTTAAAAAGACAATTGTTAAACAATTAGCTGGATAGAATTATAACTCCTGCCACATACTGTAACAATCACCAAGGTTGTATCCAAAACTGCATGCCATATTACTAATATGTACTATGTTTCACAAAAGTAGCATGCATTCAGCAGCATGTGAACAACTCCACAATATGGAGTGTGCAAAATATATCCAGATGGTGTTCTGGTTTTGAAAAAGTTGCTATTATGCAACTAACGAAACTATACCATAATGCACTGCACAACCACATTAGCCAGAGATGACAACAGGAAAAGGTGTTTAACAGTGGGACACCACCTCAGGTGTACTTCTGCTTTAAAGTACCAGAAACTGGTCATTGTTAAATTTGAGTGTTTTTGCAGTGGCATACTAAGAACTGACCACAAACGCAGTACAAAGCTTCCAGTACATACTGCATACTACGTAGTATGCGGTGTAGAAAGTGTTTTAGGATGCTTATCTCACCTGCAGCGCATTGGTCAGAGTTTCCCCAGGACTAGCCATGGCTGCCAGGATGGCTGTGGTGGTGGTGCCAATATTTGAACCCAAAGACAACGGGTATGCTCTCTCTATGCTGATGACACCAATTCCTATTTGGACAAAAAGGACTCTTTTTGACAAATGTATTTTTCTGCAAATCCCACCCTGTCCTCCATGTTCTCCCATGGAATTATAACAATTAGCTTAACAGTTTGTACCTGTAGATAAACAAGAGCACAAAAATGAGAAGAAATAAAACTGGCGATCGACCTCACCGACAAGTGGAGTGATAGCCGACGTGAACACGGAGCTGCTCTGCACAATAAAAGTCATTCCAGCTCCGACTACCATGGCGATGTAACCCGTGACCCACCCGAATGGAAAAGGGAAATCTGCATTCAAGAGCACGCAAAAGTTCCCGTTTCATTAACCATTTCGTCATTTCGCTCGGGTACGTGAATGTCTGCGGTGAGGCCACGCTGACCCGTGTTGAGGATTTTCTTGATGACGGTCGCCACCTGCCCCTTCAGCATGGAGTTAAGCAACTTGACGATGAGGAGCAGGCAGGAACAGAGAACCAGAAGAGAGGTGGCCAGCAGGATCAGGCCCACCGCCAGATCGGACAGATTCGTGTCCACGAAGAGGTGAGAGCCTGCACACAAAGACAAAAAATACCCACCGGGCATACCCTTTATCCGTTTTTTTTCTAATTCTTGCTTCACTGCCAGTCCAGAGGGCCACACAGGGGCCGACCATGCAGATACGTTATTACACAAAATAACCACATGAATTCTGTGACCTGATCTCACATTTGGTTTCGTTGTATGTTTTTGACACGTTCTTCAGTGTGTAGGTGAAGTTTCCATCGAGCCAGCAGAGAGACGGAGCGGTACAGTTCTCCGGACCTGGAACTTGGACGATCGATAAGCTCTGGAACGCAGAGGCGGTTGGATCATAAATATGTTAATATGTGACAGGCGTTTTATATTTGATATGTCTTGCGCTTACTGTGTTGGTGTAGGTTTTGCACCATGTCTTGATGAGACTCTTGTTTCTGGCTTCCTGATCTCCGGTGGCAATTCCACTAATGACAGACTCATCGAGCTGAGTCAGAGGAGAGAGGAAAACTGAGTCCAACAACAAAGATAGCAACTTTATGTAATGGTGTCTTATCTCTTAAATAACTGTCAGGTCATAAAGCAGCACGATTCCTTTGGCTGTAAAAGTTAAACTTCAAATTTAAATGTCCATCTTGTAGCAAAAGTCTCTTTAATGACTCAGAAGTGGTGGTCCACAAGTGCAATATATGACAATAAAACAGAACTCAACAGGGAACCAAAATAAACCTCACTTTTAGGTTTAAACCTATGGACGGAGGGATGTTTCCCTACCAGAGTTATCATTTGAATTTTTAATAGTTTTTCTTTTGATTATTTTCATTTATTTTTTCTTAGTTCAACAAGTTCATCAGTAGTTTTAGTTTTATTTTAGTCATAGTTTTAGTTTTTTAGGAACTGACTTACAGATATTGACAAAAAAATGTAGGATGAAAAAATTTGATCAAAAATGCCATACAGTATAATAATTCTTAATTATTCATATTATTTTCTAACACTAGTTAGAAAAATAAAGCCAGAAACATAAAAAAGGCACAAAATGAAAACAAGTTAATTTTACCTGTAATTCTAGTTAGTTTCAGTTAGTTTTGCATTATTAATTTTAGTTTTTAGTTTTATGCCAGTTAACGGGATTCTCTTGTCGCTGTTAGTTTCAGTTTCAGTTTTAGTCTTAGTTTTTGTTAACTATAATAACTCTGGTCACTACCGGTAATCTGAGTTGAGAAAATAGTCCCTGTGAACATTTAAGCGAACTTGTTTACACTCTCTTTAAGTGGTGATCGCTGGTGTCACCCTCTTCAAATTGACCAGTTTAAGTAAAACCGCTGGTACGAATCCGGACCATCACAGATTCTGGCTTCTGGACTTGTTGAATTCTGGATTTCCCTTTTTGGTTTTGGTGCTGCACAAACAGCCATCACAGACGCCTCCGAGCCCAGAGATGATGACATCACCTCTGGATAAGCATAAAATACAGCTTCTTTTTCTGATCAACTTGATCTTAAGCGGCATTTATCAATGCAGTGATATGTTGTAGTGTTTCATGAAGGTTTCCTACAATAATCACTCACTTTTGTGGTTATATCGATTATTGCAGAAAAAATCTGAAGGGTTAATGATCTCGGGGTCCCCAGCTTAGGCTTGTGCTTGTTTTCCCAGAAAATATTTAATGAAATCTTCCAGATTTCATTAAATATTAAATGATACTGAGCACCGTAGAAAAAGATATTTGCAAAGTCATCCCACTCATTCTTTAAGGAATATTTCAATAATTTTCTTGTGCATTTGCTAACTTTAGCTCCTTAAAGACCCCTAAATTGCATTGTTTCAAATATTATATTATTAATAAATATTATTATTACAGGAGTAGATGCTTCACGCATTTTCTAACAGTTTTAATCAAGAATCGGAAAGAAAAGCGTAGTCAGCGTCGTCTCGATGAGACCCTACCTCTATGATGGCTTCAGTGAGGGGGTCGGTGATGACGTTTAACAGCTCCGGGGCGTCTCCGCTCTGGATTTGAAACGAGTCGATGATGAGCTTCGTGACCACGTACAAATAACCGGTGGCGACCTCCAAAGGCAGCAGCACCAGCACAGACAGCCAGTTAAAGAAGTCGTGCACTGTGGCCCCTGCAAAAGCCCTGAGGGTGTAGTTAAAAATAAAACAAAAATTTAAAAAAAGATGGAAAAGAATCTTATCTTCTAATACAGCAGTAATAAATACGGGATAAAAAGTCTCGATGTAAATATTGAACATTTGTTTGCTGCCATGTGTTCAAATCAGAATCAGAAACTTTGTTGGCTCCTTAAAGGTCAGATCTACTCAGCAACCCGGTCCAGTTCAGCATAAACAAACAAACAAACAAACAAACAAACAAACAAACAGATGTGGCGACATAAACGAATGCCAGAGCAGTGTGAGTGCAAAGTTTGCAAAAAGTATGCAACACTTGAGTGAATAAAAGAGCGCTCCAAAATAACAGAGTTGTGTGCTAGCTGAGGTGATAAACATCTGTCAATCAATGATAATAAATTAGCACAAATCAAATAAATAAATAAAATAAATTAAATGTTCAGTGGTCCGGTCACAGACGGCAGGGAGGACTTTAAAAAAAGAAAAAAAAAAGGATTTGTTTTGGTTTCAGGGCTGTTTCCTGTGTGATGAACGTGCAGATGTGGGTTTGTTTAAGTTAGTGTACAAACATTCAGGTGATTTATGATTTTCACTGTTCGTTTATCAGTCCAGATAACTTCGATGTGTTGCACAACTGTTCAGTTCCGCTGAGAGAAAAATAAACCACAGCAGTAAAAGACCATGAATCCTGTCTCCTCGTGTCAACAAGATAAAACTCCAAGTGGTCACCTGCGGAAGGTGCTGCGGTCACCAGCCTGCGTCATGGCAACCAGCGTGTTGGTCACAGAGGTGCCGATGTTGGTGCCCATGATGACAGGAACAGCCACCTGGACCTGCAGCACTGGCAAAGCACACAGATGTCCTTCAGCTTCTCAGCAGACCCACGTCTTCATCACGATCTGTACATAAGAATGTGTGTGTGTGTGTGTGTGTGTGTGCGCTGCAGGAACTCGTACTCACGCCCAGAGGAGACCATGCTGACCACTATGGAGGAGGACGTGGAGGAGCTCTGAACCAGCAGAGTGACCAGAACACCGATGACGAGACCGGCCAGAGGGTTGGACAGAACCGAGTTATCCTGAAAGATGTCCCCTGCTGCTTTACCTGGACACAGGTACGCTGGGGGTAAGTTTGTAAACATTTTTTCCACCTTTTTTTTATTCTTTGTCTTGTCATATCTCACTGGACAAACATTAAAGATTCTGAGATAACAAGACAACCTCTTTCTTTACTTCTGGGGCTACTTAAGTCTGTAAACATTCAGATTCGTTTGTCGTCAGGGTTCTGTGACATCACAGACCCAGATCAATGCAGAAATGCCCAACCTTCCCATTTTATACTCCCACCCACATATTCACACCTTCCTGCATCTGCTGCAACTCTTTAGTTGATTGTTCAAAGCTCTGATTATGAAAATGTCTTTTTTTCTGTTTTTCTTCATGACTGATGATGAAGTTGTTGACTCCACCCCCTTAAACCAGATGCTAACAAACAGAACAAAAAAAGAAGCAGCTGAAAACGTGGCTTTCGTGCTGTAACGTTGGTGATATTTTGGAGAAAATTGTCTGAGATGTTTCATTTCGACCTCACAAAACTATATCAGTTTGTGAAAAAGAATTATGGCTTAATATGTCTGCTAAAGGATAATAATAAACATGTCTGGTTGTCATTTATCACTTTTGACATCCCAGCATGGTTCAGACATGCTTACTGGAACTAAAAAACTTGTTTTGTTTTGGGTTTTTTTTGGAAATTTATAGCTCAACATTTCGTCTCCACATGGTTACAGACGAGAAGGGTTGTTCACCTCCAACAAGTTGAAAAGCCGAGCTGAGGATGTCGAGAGAGCAGATGAACATATACAGGAGCCCCAGCAGACAAATCAGCTTCCCCACTGACAGCAGCACTCTCAGGACCTTCCCTTTGGTATCCAGAGCTGAAAAAAAAAAACGAAAACAAGAACATGAATACAGGCGGACAGAATTACAAGGAAGTGGGAACCATCTAAAGGGAAACTAGAGTTTTCTCTTTCAAGAAAAAAAAGAGAAACAGAAATTAATCCAAACAAAGTTTTTTGCAGTGCAGTGGCATGCAGATGACAAAATGCATGCTGGGAAAGTCTCCAGCCCTCCCTGTGTCTCTGAACAGGATGGAGAAAACGGTTGGATTTTGAGCTTTTTAGCCTGTTAGAGTAAACTGCTGCTCTTAACTGTGACACCTTGTCAGCAATATTTCTGGCTACAACCTAGAGATTTTAATTTATTAAACCCATGACTGACTTCATCATTTAATCCAATGAAATCTGTCTGTTAGAACATCAAATGACAAAAAAAAAAACAAACAAAAACCTGTAAATACGAGCGGTGAGGAAAAAGATCTCTACAGCTGCATGTCTACTGTTGGGATCTACTGTACTGGATCAGGAATACAATTATGTGTGTGTGTGCGTATGTGTATATATATATATA
>JAOWBL010005416.1:0-10243 GCA_028564865.1 Zenarchopterus dispar
AGTAAAATCTGTATTTTAAAAACATCCTGAGGTTTAAAAGACACATACAACTGAATATCATCAGCATAGCAATGGTAAGAAACGTCCTTAAAAGAGCTAAAAATATGCTGCAAAGGCAGCAGATATAAAATGAACAATGAACAACAATCAATCAAAACATTAAAACCCAGTGACAAGTGAAGGGAGGGACAGTGCTCATCTTGTTGCAACATAATGTCCTGCTGGGAAAACCTCCACTGTTGCATTCTCATGGATGTAACTGCAAACTGGCCACCAACCTCAATATTCTTAAACCTCCCCAACCTCCCATATCACACCAGCTCCCCCATACAACAAGAGCTTCCTCTAGCAGTGAGGAGACAGCAGTGGGACCTACAACAACTGATTAAAGCAGCTGTTGCATCCTTACAAACATAATCAAAAAATGTGGTCAGAGTCTAGATTTACAAACTTTACTGAGCTACTTGGTTGGCAAGCAAGTTGCGATTGGTGTTATTCTCTCTGAACAGAAGTCATCTCGATCTTATGAACTCACTTCCCTAGTACAATCAGCAATTTTGTTGTAGCATCTTTTTTGGTTCTGTGAAATGACAACAGAAGAACAACCTAAGAGAACAATGCACTATGCTCATGTAACTATGGCACAAGAACAGATTAGGTTGTTCTAGAGAGGCATTGCGGTGTTCCCATGAGCACCATTCGAACAGAGATGTGTAAGTACGTCATACATTGTGCCGCTCGGCTGCAATCGAACAAAATCAGTGGTCACAATCGCTAGATCTTCTTTGTCTTGCAGCCGCAGCTGTAGAAGGTGCAGCTGTAGTCTTCTTGCCATGATTCCCATCTAGAAAACTACAAATGTCTCCACAAATATTCCAGCATGTGAGACGATCAGGACACAGATGCTTATATAGCCCAACAAAATGTGCTTAAAGCCGTACGATCTTCCGACCGACGAGTTGAGATTGCCGTGAGTTGCACATAGGGGTCCCGAATGGCCACCTTCCGACAACAATAATATTCTCTAGAAGCAAAATCAATCAACAAAGACTCGCCCCACTACCCACAAGAATCTGTTGCTAATATTCTAGTTGGTCTGGGTATTAAATCAATTATTTCAAATTATTAGCAATGCATGAAAAAATTCATTTTTCAATTTAATGTCATTATTTATGGTATGCCACTGCCACTCCTTCCATGAGGCTCCACAGTTCCTCAGATCTTCCCTTCAGAAGCAGAAAACCACAACATGGCAGCATGTGTTGTTAAGAGTGAAGAGTTTTTCCCAAAAAAAGTGTTTCCTAAACATTGACAGTTTCTGCCTGGAAGGGGTTTAGGTTTCTGATGTCCAATGTTTTGTAAATCACTGTTGGCTGTAACATTTCTCTACAATCCGTGGTAACTAAATGCAGAAGCATGACTACTTTACCAAACTAAGACACAGGTAACTAGCAGCATTTGTCATGGTAACTGCTGGCGCCTCTTAATCCCTCTCTTCTTCTGTCTCTCCTGCTCACACTCCTGTACCCATCCTCCAATCAACACCTGCAAGCTTCTCCCACCAGTTCTCATCTCCACTCACCTGCATTTTGCTGCATTTAAACCATTTTCCTCTCTGTAATTGTCCTCTGTCAGATCGTAGAATGTTCTCCTGCCTGCTTCGTATTCTGCCTTTAAACTTTGATCTTGCTGGATTTTGATCTTTGACCTTGTCGTGGACTGTACTTTGGCCTGCCCGTGCCCATTAAACCTCATTCCCGCTTCAGTCTTGGTTTTGTGTTTGGGTCTTTTGGTCTATGACAGCATAATATTCCTGCAGAATCCCATCTGATGATAAGCAGTCCAATGGAAGGGCATTGCAGAACCACTGCAGTAGAAATAGAGGCATCAAAAATAGAGAGCTTATTGCAGTCAATAAAAGTAGATTATTTTTGAAAAACAATAAACCCCAGAAACAACCCAAGTTCTATATTATTGTTGTTTTTAGAATAAAAATGACTCAAGATTAGGTGTTAACCGTTATTGTCATATCAATATTACACGGATGATAAAAATGTTATTGCTGATTGATGTCTGCACTCTTTGACATTGTCTATATTTTGCATAAAAAACAAGTTCATCTTTAGTTGCAGCTTCATATGTGGATTACCTTTTATCCAGGAGTTCTTATTTTAAGGATTCCAGTGAGATAAATTCAGCCTATACATATGTTTGTAGTGCGATTATCTTCATTATTAATATGGCTTTTATTTTCCCCATGTTTCAGTTTAGTACATAACAGTGTGAGTGGTGTTTGGTGGCTTGTGGGAGGGATAAACAAGAACAAAGTCATAAGCTGAATGGGGTTTACATATTAGAGCTTTGAAAAGATTTCAGAAATCTGACAGATGCAATTGCAAATGGTGTTGTGGCAGCAGGAATGTGTGAACAAACACACCTTCCAGAGTGCTTCTCTCTGTCGTTGACAGGCATTAGGTTATTCAGAGAACAACAGAGGCTCAGTGCAAGAATGTGAAACCCATTCTCATGATAACCATACTCTCAAGATAAACACTCCCTAATGCACCTCTCCCCCTCTTCCCCCCACATCAGTCCCAATTTATATCCCTCTGTGACTCACACAGCCTGGTAGTTTATATTAATATTCTTCCTTACTGAATCCCCTTTAATAAAACAGACTTGTGAATTGAAAAGAGGTCCTGGCAGTCCCTTAATTATCTGTTGTCAGTTCTTTATCTTCTCCCTGTCACATGGGAGGGCCTGGGACTCCTCCCCACCGCACACTCGTGTCTCACCTCCATCAGGAGAATTTAGCACCTCACTCTACCTCCTTCCATTACTCCATTCATGAGCCAAGCAGCGTAATCAAGCCCCTTGCTCCTTAATCATGCTGCTACGCCTGCCGACAGTACAACCCCTCTGCTCCATCCACAGCAAGGCGCCTGATGACTGATTGAGGCCATGGGTGGTGCTGCACCTTGCGCCAGTTGTGAGTCCTCGTCCTGCATTCTCCTGTCCCCCTTCACGCTCCAGAATAATCAGTGTACGTCTGTGTCACAGTGGATGGGAGCAGTCAGAAAATGGATTTTCTCTCAGGGAAAGAAGCAAACAGGACCCGTCACAGTGGTGCAGTAAGCAAAATGTAAATACTGCAGATACTTCCCTTTTAATGACATTAGCGAACGTTTGTTGGATAGGCAACTGTTAGGTGGAAATTATCATTACATTATATGATGACATGTTTTTTTTCATAGTTTATTTTACATGATGAATGACAAAGAGTGAGAAGAGTCAAGTGGAAAGTGTTACACTTGCTTAACTTTTACTTTCTTAGCCTACAAGCTTCTCACAGGTTTGTGATTGATCACATAATGGAGTTTACGCCCTTGTCAGTTCAGCAGTCCATCAGAGAGCAAACAAAGACAGACACATGCTCTGGACTGTTGAAGGAAATCCATGCAGGCACGGAGAGGACTCCAAATTCCAGAGAGTCCTCAGTCGAGGTTCAAACCAGCAGCCTTTGTGTTGTACTTTCTCTTTTACATGCTGCACCAAAAAATCCACGTTCCAGCAACCTCCTGAGCAACAGTGACGAGTGCAAATTACATTTACTATGACATAAACATCACAAAGAAGACAATTAAACTCATTAAACTTATTTGTTTAGTCCTCAAAAGACTCAGCTGTCAGCATAGGAGGAACTGCAAAAAGAGCTGCTTTAACATTTCTGGTTTTCATGATTATACCCCTGGTACACTTCTCACAGCAGCACTTCAAACTTTGTCAGTTACTGTCGATAAACCTTCCTCCTACTTGATAATTAGGCTACATTCTGGAACAAATAGTCTTTTTAATTTTTATTATACCTGGCTAAGTATTGAAATTCTGGCCTCCTTGTATCATGCCTGGACCTCCCCTCTCTCTCTGTAACAGATGGAGGTATTGGGATTTTTGCTCATTAAGCCAGTATTCAGCAGTCCTTCAGGGAGTTCAAGGTTCTGAATGCCAGCCTTTGTAAATAACTTTTTAAAAGGTCATTTGCTAAATCCTTGCCAAACCACTCATTCTGGATAGTCTGGATATTTTAATTATATATATATATATATATGTAAATATATATATATATATATATATATATATATATATATATTTACATCAGCTTAGAGGTGGCCTTAAAAATCTTGGACATATGGTGATGGCATCAGCCCAGGATGTGGTTTAAAATGCTGACAGCACAGCGCTCTTTCCTTTTAGTCGTCCTGTCGTCATGCTGAGCTGGCTGTCAGGACAACGAGGCCGAAGGACGCCCGTGGAAGCTGAGCGACGCAGGCAGAGTCCTGTCATCCGGACACAGTCGACTGATCCCGCCCTGATAGCGCCCAGCTCGATCATAACAGAGGCCAACACCTCCGCTTAACATGCGCCTTGTTTGTCCTTTTCCTGTTTTGCTTGCTGGAAGAAAGGAGCAGCATGAGAGCTTCTCAAGGTCAACCAAGGAAGAAAAACATGGAAAAAAAATAAAAAAGGTTCCCCAGTCGAACCTTTCAATTTTCCCCCAGACTTTTTACACATTCTCCTGCCATATTTCAAGTCTGAGAGAAGAACAAACAAGATGCATTAGGAAGAATAGCTTGTAATCATCTTACACTATAACTCCCATCATTTGGGAGGTGTAGTCTCCCTAATATCCTGTTATTGTCTCTTATTATTGGAGGCTAGTTTATGTGAGGATTATATCCAGTGTAGGATGAACAGCAAACAATGTAAAAAATGTATGCAAAGAAACTTGGAAAAATAAACATACATCTCAATAGTTTATTAGAATAATGCTGTTTTCTTAGATTCGTTGTCCTGGTGAAGTTATTGGTTGATCAGATATTCTCTTCATAAAATCAAATTGAAATTTGAGCATGTTTTGTATTTGTTGTCATCCTGAAGAAACAGATTTGTTACGCATTTGTTTATCACTTTCAAAATAGCCATACTTTGTTTTTCTTCTGAAGATCTTCTGAGCTATTTTTTTAAAATTACTAATCATTGCAACTTTTTCTCCTCCCCACTGGACTGGATATGGTGTTCTTTAAGGAAATTCTGCAGCTAGCTCTGCAACTTTTTAACATCTATTATGAAAGTGACCATGAAAAATAAAATGTTGTTTACAGCATCTCTCAGACCAAAGTAATGTCCAGTATAAAACTTCAAACTCACATGAGTTAAAGGAAGCAAGCAGATGGGACTGGACCAAAATGAAGAGCATGGAGGATGAAGTTTGAATTTTTGCTTATTTTTTGATCATCATGGAAATATGCACACTTTTACCACTAACAAGGACACAGCGGTAACACCAGGAATGGAGTTTTACTAAGGTATTGCTGCTGTATTTACTCCAGACTTCACTGTGTCTATGTGGATTTCAGCCAGAAAGAGACTGCAGAGAGGTACCAGTAAAAGAGAGGGGTTACAGCGGTGGTTAACGGATGGCGTAATCCTGGATATGTCACTATGAAGGAACATTTCTGAAACCCAGGATTTGGCACTTACTGAACTTGAGTTCAGCAAGTGTCTGTGGACAGGCCACTTTTCACAGTGGCTGTGCTTAGCAGCTGACGGAGTCTCGGAGGGAGTTTATTTCTCTCTCTGAAGCATTAACTCTGTCCCTGAGCTCATCGGTGACGGTTGTAACTCCTGGCTGAGTGATCTGGTAACCCTTTAACACGACCGTTCAACCTGCCACAAAGCAAGTGCGGATGGGGTGGAGAATCGGTTTTCCTGACTTCCCTTAAGATTTATAAAGTATTTATGTCACAATCAGTGATTAATAAATGCAGAATAAAAGGCTCTTCAGTTGCATCCTGCAGAAATACACTCAAAGTGTGGTGCCCCTCCCCTACACAATGGGGCACTCTGTTCTTCATCTTTAAACTATATCAAACCCTCATGTTTGATATGGTTTAAGCACCACATCTGTGACTTTGGCTAGTTTTAAACCTGAATTTAGACAGCAGCCTTTAAACTGAAATGCACCTCCCCAGAAATGTGACCTACATATCTGCAGTGACGCAGATGAGAACAACTATGATTTGTATTTGGAAGGCACATTTACACTGTTTTCCTTAAATATAACACACATGTGAAACAGAAATTTTAAATTTAATTTAAAAAGTTGTCAGTTTTTCTCATCTTCCTAATTCATTCTTTTGTACTGTATCTACTGTTTTTTGTGTTAACAAAACTCTAGACTTTGTTAAAACCAAACACAACCACCTCTTCAAACATTGCTAAAAGCAACATTTATACTCCAAAAGCTTTTGATTTCATCGCTTGAGTCATCACAAACATGCCTTTCTCCTTGCAATATTCTAAGATTTATTGGATTATGACATTTAAGAGAGCTCTTAAATGTTAGACTGGAAGAGAAAAAGTAATAATAAAGAAAAAAGAAAACCTAACACCCCTAAGAGAGCACTGAGGGTGAAAAACTGTCAGGAGCTGGGAGAAATACTTTGAAGAGAACAAGTAAAAAATACTGCAAATTAAAAGCAGAAGAAATTCTAAGTACAGAAAGCATTTGGCAGTATCAATACTATCTTTGTCAATCTCTTAACCCCATAACATCATTACGCAATAAATGAATAGCCACCCCAACGTCAAGACTATATTCAACTCACAAAATGTAACCTCAGCAATATTTTTCATGATAAATTACTTTTACATTCAAATAACTGAGGTTATAGAGAAGAATTTCTAACCTTTTCTTTTGTTTTTGTTTTTTTAATTATTTCATAAGGGAGCAGTTTCTTATTATATACTGAGCAACAATTTTCCTTTTTTCAACAAACTTTACATCCCTCTCTCATTTACAAGCTGATTATCTTCTCAATCTGACTGGTGTGTTTAAAAAGCACCAGAGCTCCATTTGTTTGCTCTTTTTTGATCATCTGCAGTTGAGAAAAAAAATGGTGAAATTCTCCTTGCAGACAGCATCACATTCCTGTTAAAACAGCACAGTTAGTGTCTGATTTTTATCTCCTCTCCTCGTATTTCTTTGCAGCCAGGTAACAAATCCATCACAACCAAGACAAGAATGAGGTTTTGGCAGTAGAGCCGTGGTTGATAAAAGAAATACAAGTTAACCATGGTTCTACAAAGTTAAGAGTCATTTGGGAGATTTTTAGTCTTTGTGAAAACAACTCCAGATAAAAAGCCAAAATTAAAAGCCTAAAAGTCTTTGTTGTCTGATATCAGTCTAAAGTGCTTCAAACATTGATTTGTTAAGCAGAAGCACCAAGCAAAGTGACATTGTGACTATTATTCTCCAAACTACTCAACTGCTGAGGCGGGATGATGCCTGAAAGCCTATGCTTATGTTTCTTCACACAAATAAAGCAGAAGAATACGCTGCTTTATTACTGTGGACCTCTTTTAAAAACACATGTCCAGCTGAGATGAGTGTTGGAAATCAGGCTAACATCTGGAAGTTGTCTACATGTTCGTGCACCCCGGAGCTACCATCTCAGAACTTGTAGACATCAGCCTGCATCTTGAAGTCCATAACATGACAACACACTTAGAAAATATCGGAACAAGTATGATTTGTTCAGAAAGGCAGCCAGGAGAAAGTGTCATCTATCTAAGAGGAACATGGAACATGAGTGAAGTTCGCAAAACTCCGTCTGGAAAAACCTCCAGGCACTGAATTGACCAGAACCCTCCCCCCCGTTTAACAGTATTCTAGAGACCATCTGCATGAAAAGTAAAACTTGATCAACGATGAGTCATGAAGCAATGTGGTAACTTTTAAGTGTATATTTTTTTATATTTTTAAATACAGTTGAAACGACTGTCCATATTTGTTTTCCAGTCACCTAATACACAAACAGACAATGCAGTCATAACATTAAAAGGTAGACCAGTTAATTGATTGAGTGATTACTGAATATTTTTTAATAATCAGCAGACTGATTAACCTTAAGATAATATGTGAAAAACATAAAACACACAATGTTCAGAACAATTTGAGTCTACAGTTGAAAGTCAGAATTTAATGTGAGCTCTGTCCAAGCAGAGATTCAACTGTTTTTAAGGAGGCTGTCCAGAAAAGATGTTTGTAGTGTTATTAACCAGGATTTATTCCAAAATAAGACTTAAGAGAACCAGGTTAATGCCTTTTCTGTTTATAATTTGAAGATAGTAAAAAAAAAAAAGTGGATTTCATTAAAACAGTGATAAAACTATAGAGAGAAAGACTATAGCTGCCTAAGACTTTAAGTCTACGAGTTAGTTTATCCACTTATCGGAAGTTAACTTAATTGCCCTTTATTGCCTATTATGTCTGGGTCTCTGGGAACATTTATGGCCAAATATGATGACTCTCAAAGGCAACAAGACATTTCTTGGTTCTTGAAGACATTTCACTGTCTATCCAAAGGGCTTCCCCAGCTCTATACTGAAAATCTACAGCAGCATGTTAAAAATGAGGGAAAATGGATTGTGTGTTTCATGTGTCCTTTGTTCTTTCATTAACTTGTGTTCCTTAAATCTGGTCATCAGTCATCAGATGACCTATGATGTGCTCTAAGTTTGTGTTTTTATGGCTTCTGAGTCCAACTAAAAATTAAATCTCAAAGTTTGTCATCAGCACCGGTTTGCATAAGAGATAGAGGATTGTGATATACAAGTTACTTTTAATGATCCAGTGTATTTGTAAAAAATATTTTGGTGTTATATTTCCATGTCAGATGAAGCACAAAGAGCAGCACGGTGGCTTTGTGGTTAGCACTGTTTCCTAACAGCAACACGGGTTCTGGCCCTGAAGAGGTCTTTCTATGTGGATTTTCCATGATCTCCTGGCGCATATGTGGGTTTTCTCCAGGTACTCCCCCTTCTTCCCACAGTCCCAAAACATGGATGTTCGGTGAACTGGTAGTACTTAATTATCCATATGAGTGTGTGTGTGTGTGCATGTGTTTCTGTGTCCATCTGGTTGTCTGTCTACATGTGGCCCTACGAAGGACTGATGACCTGTCCAGTTTGTACTCCTGTCTTCTGCCTGAAGAGAGCCGGGATAGACTCTGGCAGATCTTTGTGACCCTGAACAGGAATAAACAGGTGTAGATAATGGATGGATAAAACCATATGGAATAACAAATTGAGGGATCAACGTAAGCAGCAACTAACAACACTCGCCTGCTTCTAATGACCTACCTGGAAGGCGTTACGAACTTCGACTCATGTTGCTTTAATAACCACACAGATGGACCAATTATACCCAGGGCTGTCATTACTGGTCAGCACAAAATCTATGGCTTAAGAAAACTGTGTTAAGTATGAATTCAAACATATTCAAATAACTTTCTGAGCAAGGCTGAAAATTTAAACTTAAAAACAGCAATCATATGTATAACTTGGCCCCTGAGCTCAATCTCTGTTGTTTTGTTTTCATCATTAACGGAACACAATATGGATATTTCCCATGTATCATCTCCCCGGCTGACTGTCCATCTGGACTCGACAGCTTTCAGACCAGAGAGTGTGCCCTCAGAGAAAACAAGCAGCAGAGTGAGACTTGCAGCAACATTCCCCGTTTCAAGCCGGTCTCATTTTCATTCAAAGACTGACCGAAAACTCCCCTAGTTCTGTTTACCATGGCAGAAATCATGAGGGGTCTCCCATCTTTGGATTTCTCTCTCTGCTAGAGCAGGATGCCTGCTTTACACCCAGCCTCTGGTGGATCGGGCCGCGGGCCAGCCGGTCATCATTAAGAGAATTTACTTTTCGCTGCCCGTCGCTGCTGAGCAGCGTACCAGATGTGATGACCGTCTCCAGGGTAGCCAAATGCAACAAAATCCACCCTGCACCAGAGGAAACCATTGTAGGCAGCAGGCCTCATCACTGCCAGGAGAAAACATCATACAACTCTTTCCGGCTTGATGTCTCTTAGCTAAAGAGCCAGCTGTTAAGAGACGAAGGCTGACTGCACAGAGTAGAAGCATCCGGTGGAATTTAGGCTAGCAGGGATTTCTCCATGAAGTAAGGCCGCAAAAGTCAACAGCAACATCTACTGAGATATGCCTTTGTTAGGTCTTCTGCCTGTTTAGTTTGTTGTTAAGAGGAATGAGTACATAAGATGACAAGAAAACCTTTCTTTAAGCACACACACACACATATAAACACACACTGTGTATAAAGATATATATATATATATATATATATATATATATATATATATATATATATATCTGCT
>JAOWBL010005418.1:0-26014 GCA_028564865.1 Zenarchopterus dispar
AGAAAACCAGCAGAAACACCTCAGACCCGCTGTCAAGCCCGGTGGTGGAGGGATGAGGGTCTGGACCTGGACACCTGTCAGTCATTGAGTAGACCATGAACTCTTCTGTAGACCTGAATTCTTTAGAGATAAATGTGAAGACATCTATCTGACAGTTAAAGTATCACTGAAACTGATGAAATCATGTCACATGACAGAACAATGATCCCAAACTCAACAACAAATCTCCATCAGAATAATTAAAAACAAAACTGTCAAGGTTTTGGAATGACCTGGTCAAAGTCCAGACCTGAACCTGACTGAGATGCTGTGGTGGACCTCCAGAGAGCTGTGGAGAAAAGAATGTCCAAAAACCTCGATGAAGCAATAATGGAAAGAAGAACAGACCAAGATTCCTCCAGAAGCACGAGACACGCTGATGAAGTCAGGAATCATCTACCGAGGGCTGCTGCTGATGAAGGTGTAAGTTGTTGAATCATGGGTACTAGTACTACTACTAGTAGTATTTGTAGGTGTAGTATTGCCCACATGATTGTTTATTTTTTTTTTGTTTGTTTCATTTTTGTTAAGTATGCAATAGCAAGGTAAAAAAAAAGTTATATGTTGTTTGTCTGAGGTTGTATCCTTCTAACACTAAGACCACTAAGGGTTTATTAGCTTTAATACATAAAACCTGTAACAACTTCATCTACCATTATCTGGTTCTACTAGAAAACGGATCATTAAAGACTTACCATTGATTTTAGTGGAGAGTTATTCAGGATGAAGCTCTGGTCTCTCGGGGGGCCGTGGCCCACCCTTCGCACCCTTCTCTCTGCAGCTCCGGGTCCTGGAGGACAGATCTG
Source organism: Zenarchopterus dispar (assembly GCA_028564865.1). Taxonomy (NCBI): domain Eukaryota; kingdom Metazoa; phylum Chordata; class Actinopteri; order Beloniformes; family Zenarchopteridae; genus Zenarchopterus; species Zenarchopterus dispar. The sequence goes on from JAOWBL010005418.1 coordinate 846, forward strand.
ATCCAGGGATGTTGTGAGTCCAGGTTCAGCAGATCCACTCTGGTCTGATCAGATCACAGCAGTCTCTCCAAAGGTTCCGAGTTGTCCCTGCATCCCTGTGACTCCTGCAGTTTTTCTGGGGGACCCCCCTGGGGGCCCCTGCTGCCCCTCATCCATCCACACAGCAGATCAGATGCCAGCACAGCGCTGCTCTGTGTCTGAGTGGGTGTGCGGAGATGAGGACGAGCTGCTCTCACAGCCAGATCTGATCTACGACGATGACGTCATCAGAAGTCCTCCACCCACCTGACTCCGTGGAAGTTCCTGTCAACACTTGCCAGGATGGTTTCATCCAGATGTGTCCATCAACACACATAAGGTCAGAGTCCCTGAAAGTGCAGGAGGACGGTAGTCTTCCTCCCCAGCTGGACGAGATCTGCACCTGCTCAGTGAGACCGCGGCTCTGACGCACGAGGAGCAACTGTGACGTATGCTCGGTCAGCTGGAGCTCGTGCAGCTCGGATCAGCTGATCTGTTCAGGTTCAAATCGGGTGGGATCACGTGATCACGTTTAACTCTGTCCCTGGCCGGTGTCACGTGAGGAACGTGGGGATTCGCTGTGATGCGGCCACAGTGGACTCTCATCACTGCGCGCTCTCGCTCCAGCTTGATCATTCATAATTGACTGGCCCGCCTCCCCACCCCCAAACCCCACCCCCCCCCACGCATCAGCTCGGGGGACTCTCAGAGCCGCGTGGGTGGATTCTCCCTCCTGTCACAGTCCCGCTTGTCTTTGTGCACAGCTCCTCCTCGTGTCTCCACGCTTGGTGCTGCTGCAAAACTGTGCTGAAGTTGGTTTCAGGTTGATTAACCAATACGCCTGCAATATCTGCAATAACTACCTGCGTCACGTGACCCAGACCCACTTATTTATATTTTATATTAAAGGGGTCATGTTCCCATTTCCTGTTTTCTGACAAATCAATAATATTTTAATGGTGTAATTTTGTCTTCCACTTGACTGAAACCATGAAGTGCACATATGAGTCCTTTAGTGTTTGAATGCACGTATGATCAGGATTTGTGATGTTGCTTTCTGAAGTGGACGAGTGGACTCTGATTCTGTTGCTTTAGTGTGGTCTCATCGTGGACTGTACAGGAAGTGGACAAACCATCTGTGACATCTCCCAGCTTCTGTGAAGAGCGAGAACTGGAGAGCTTCAAGGCCAAAAAATAAAAAATAAATAAACAAGCCTGGCAACTGGTGCAACATGCCCATGTTACCTAGTTTACAACAGTTTAGCTGTTTTAGTTTATAACCTAAACAATATTATATTACCTATAGCAGTCAAACACCCAATGTGATGAAATGAGGTATATGTCATTTGTCTCAGGTTTTGAGTCACTGGGTCACATGACGTGAAAGCAGTTGATAAACAGAAATAATCCTGAGTGAACGAGCGTCAACATCCAACCTGACAGTAACTTCATCATGGTTGTTGTCAGAGCTACACACACACACACACACACACACACACTCACACGCATACACACACAAGGACCACCAGCTTTCTGAAAGAATGGCTCCACATTCACCCAGACAGAGTAATGAAGAAATAAGCCAATAAAACAAAGAATAACATGCATAAATAATACCGATTTTCTTTTTCATTTTGTTTTTAGGAATATTTTATGCTCTTACAAAAAAAAACAAAAACAGAAGACAGCAGTACAGCGCAGACGTGCCATCATTAGACAGGCAAAGGTCAAATTACAAATTTAAAAAAATTCAAACTTCTTATTCTAATTTCATTTGCAGCAAAACCAGAGACTAAAACTGGCGGCAGCGGAGGACTGGCTACTTCTGAATATTCTTCCTGGACTGCGCAGTCAGCAGACGTGACGGTATGGGCCAGACACAGAAACACAAAAGAGAGACTTGGATCGAGCAACCTACAGATATCAGCGCTGCTCTTTCTTTATATGACATTTGTAAATGATATAAAGTTAAAACAGAAAGTAAATATTCCCTCCTTTATTCCCTCGGTGTGGGACAGTGGGTGTAAAAGTGGGCTGAAAGAGCACAGTCATCAAAAACGATTCTCGCTTCCATCAAAGGATTTATATGAACAGTTAAAAGTCACAAGCTGAAAGAAACAGAAACTGTTGAAAAAACTTCAAATGAAATTGTACAATATTCGCATTGCAGAAAAGAAAATCCCTGTCCACTAGTCTCAGGGTTCTTCAGTTGGGTTCTCTGTTTTGTCTTTATGTCCTTGTTTAAAAACTTGCCTAACCTTACTCGTCGTTTTGTAATTTTGCTTATCAGCTACAAGTTGAAGCCATCTGGTCTTGTGCTTGTCTTTTCACATGAAGTGCAAAGCAAGTTTGTAAATAATATACAATGATTCTGAAAAAATTGCACCCAGAAAAAAGATGGCATCAACATCAAGTTAACAACGACCGTATATCACTTTTACACATAAAACAAACAAACATACAAACAAAGTTTATCCAAGTACGCCTGGGTATTTTTTCAATTAAATTCCATTCATCCATCTTCTACACCCACTGAATCCTTTCCAGGGTCATGGGGGTCCGCTGGAACCTGTCACAGCTCATTACAGGTGAAAGACCTGGACATGTTGCCAGTCTGTCACAGGCCCACAATCAACCTAGCGCGTGTTTGTGGACTGTGGGAGCAAGCCAGAGTACCAGGAGAAAACCCACGCCAGCAGCAGGAGAACATGGAAACTCCAGAAAGACTCCTGCTGGGCCTGGGAGTTGAGTGTGGACTCCACTGCAGATTCAATTCAATTCAATCCTATTTGATTACCCACAGAGGTAAATCAGGTGCTGTAATAACTCCCACAGTTTAAGATTCTTTTGAGTCATCACAGATGGTTGTAGCTGTGGGCAGGAAGGACCTTCTGCAGTGGTCTGTGCTGCAGCAGATCTAAAGAAACATCTGACTGAACACACTCATTGTCTTTCTGTAAAAAGCAAAACTTTGGAAAAAATCAACCTCTGTGAAAAAAAAAGCTGCATTCACTTGATGTGGGTGTGAAGAAAAAAATCATCTCCAAGGTCAAAGACCATAAGACTGAATTCACAGTTAATCGATAGAAAGTGAAGATGTCACATTGACATTATCTTTGAGCCAGGAAAAACACCAACTGAAAAGCTTTCATGAAAGTCCTTTATTAGAAATCATGATCATCTTCTACATCAAAAACAGAAAGATGTAAATACTGCTTATACAGCCCAAACATACAGTTTAAAGAAAAGCTTGCACCACCAACATGACCTATCTATAAAGAACTATTCTCTTTCTTACTGCTGCTCCGCTTTCAGGATGTCTTGTCACAAAAGAGAATGAAAAGTCGGTAGATGTTAAGGAGGACAACAAGGAAGTTTTTAATGGTAAAGAAGATGAGCATTTGATGTACAACACTGAAGTAGATCATGACAGTGAGGCGGACAAACAAGAAAGGTCCATCCTGAATAAACAAACTCTCCACTGAGGTCCAAAGATCAGACCGATGGGTAGACAGGTGGGAGGGGGCGGTTTCGGACAAGTCGTCTGTGGATGCATCCATCACTGTGGACACAGAGGACATGGTTTCAGATGGTCTGCCTTGCAACAGAAAAGTCCACGCTGCCCCGACACTGATCAGTGAGATTAAAAGGACAACAATACCCTCGTGCTACCTCAATACGCCCTTTGAATTGCCACCTTATTATTGTGAAGGGATTTATGTGTCCAAATACTCCAAAGAGCCAAGTTATCAAGGGCAATTCAAATCTGCACATTTTAGATGTTTAAAACCTGCAGACCAACTACATACAGATGAGTATTATCCGTAGATAGTTGGTCTTGGTGGTAAACAGATAAAACCTCACATGAACACCAACATAGCTTTTATCACTTTGACATTAATTATTTAAAAATGAAGCAAAAAAAAAAAAAGGTTTTGGGAGCAATAACAAGGACATCTGTGATTCAAAATCAATTAAAAATCCTTCATTAATTCCCAAAGGAAAAAAAGTCATAGCAGTAGTTTGAGTGTCTTCGAAGACTCATTGTCGAGGTTTATTGCTGTGAGCAGGAAGGGTCTCCTGTTACTGAAACTCCACAACAGACTTATAGAAGACATTCAACATCTTGTAGTAAACACTGAAGGACCTACGCTTCCTCAAGAAGTAAAACCTGCTCTGTTGTTTCTTATAAACATCAGTGTTGTATCTCCAGTCTGGTGTCCACGTGAACACTGAGGTAATGAAACTCCTCATCACAGTATTTCTGCAGATGACAGGACTCGGACTTGTTCTGCAAGTCTGAGTTGTACAGCGCAAAGAGGAATTAGATAATGAGATAATCTTTATTATTGTCAGTACATATCTTAGGAAACACTCTGAAACTTGTCCTCTGCTTTAAACCCATCTGTAGTTACACTAGGAGCAGTGGGTAGCTGCAGCGCCCGGGGGGGCAGTTTGGGGTTAAGGTATAAGCCACTCATGGGCCCACAGTGGCTCACCTCTGTTAACCTGGGGGATTGAACCTGGGTCCTCCACGCCCAAATCCACCTCTCTAACCACTGGAATGGCTACAGTTCCCTGTGGTGCTCCTGAGCTACTGACCGCCTGCTCAGACACACAACCAATCAGTCTCACAAACTGTGGTCTGTTTGTCAGGTAGTCAGTGATCCAGGTGATTGTGGAGACCTCCACCTGTGTCTTCTGGAGTTTCTAACATAGTAATGCAGGCTGGATGGTGTTAAATGAACTGGAGAAATCAAAGAACATGATCCCCACAGTTCTGCTGCTTTGACCTGACCACTGTGGGTTCGTTGAAGCAGGTGTATGATGGCATCTTTAACTCTACCCACAGTGCAGGACCCAGTGCAGTTTGCTTGTTTGGTTATTCAGGTGGGCCAATAAAAGTCTCTCCAGGACTTTCATGATGTGAGATGTTGGGGGTTACAGGTCCATAGTCAGTAGGAGAAGATGGATGAGATCTTTTTAGTAGTAGAACAAGATATGACATCTTTTACAGCATTCATTCAACATCTTGTACCTTTATCAGCAATAACCTGAAGTAGATATTTCCTGTCTGACTTCATCAGTGTCGCTCATGACTCTGCAGGAATTCTGGTCCATTCTTACTCCATCGTTACTTCAGTTCATTGAGGTTTTTGAACGTTCACTTTGACACAGCTCTCCGATGGTTCCACCACAGCATCTCAGTCAGGTTCAGGTCTGGATTTTTACCAGGTCATTGCAGTCTTTTATTTGTCATTATTCTGATGTAGGCGATGATGATGTATTTGTAATCCTTCCATGTCACATGATCCAGTTTTAGCCAGTCTTTACCTGTCAGTCAGATGTCCTCACATTTGTCTCTAGAATATTCCAGTATAGAGATGAGTTCATGGTCCACTCAATGACTGTAAGGTGTCCAGGCCCCCAATGATCACCCCTCCACCACTGTGCTTGAAGTGTTTGGTTTTCTCTAAACATGGTTCTGGACATTAAGACCAAACATCTACGCTTTGGTCTCATCTGTCCAGAGGACATTATATTGGAGGTCTGATCTTTTAGTGTGGAAGAGGTTTTCTCCTGGAAACTTTTCCAAACAAATTCTAGTTCAGCCTTCTTCTAACTGTCATGGACTTAAATATTTAACATGCTTGGTGAGCCTGGTAGGCTCTGAGATGAAGCTCTAGGGTTTTAGTATTTCTCTGACTAGTACACAGTGTGACCTTAAGGTACATTTTCTCAGACATTCACTCTTCGACAACTGTCTTGAATTTTTCCACTTGTGAATAATCCTTCTCACTTCAGGATGTTGAACTTCAAATGTTTTGGAGATTTTTCCATAATCCTTTTCAGGCTGATGTTAAGCAAAAAGTGGGCATCTCTTTCCTTCTCTGAGTTGTGTTAAAAACACACGTGAATGCTCCAGACAACAGTTTGTCTATATGGTTTCCTTTATAGAGCAACAAGGGGACACATAGTATCACCCCTATGATTGGTTCATTTCAGCTTCCTTTTTGTTAGATATTGCTTTCTTTTCTCTATCTTAAGATGCATTTCCCTCATACTTAGACCTGCTACAGTCTGATCATTTTTACTATGTTTCATTACACAAATATAGGGATGTCAGTCGGAATGTTACCTGAGACATTAAGTGGAAACTGCAACATACTCCACGTCCACACAATCAGGATGATGTAGACCATGACTGGACTGCTCTCACTGGGGGTCACACACACACACACACACACACACAAAAACACACAGATGAGATGTTGTTGATCATTTTAATGAAACAGGCTCTCCATTTGCCCTTCCCTTTTTTCCCATCTTACTCACCTGATGTCTGACAGCGTTTCCGTGGTGAACTCTAGGATGTCAGCTCCCGTGCCCACAAAGATGAGTAGTAACTGGGACAGCTGATCTCTGGTAAGTTGTCCACCTGCTGGGAGCAGCCACTTCCCAACAATCAGCAGAATAATGAGGATCTGGTGTAGGGCCAGGATCCAGTCATTGGGACACACTGTAGGGAGAGGGTCCTGAATGGAAGCGAAGGAAGTCACACTCAGGGACACAATGCCAAAAAGTCCTTATCTCCACAGACAAAAACAAAAAAAAAAAATAAAAAACCCACAATTTTGTCAAGACATCCAAATCTGGTGTTTACTGTAGATTGAGGATATCTGACTGTTACAATTACACTAGCCTCTGGGTGGTGCTATAATAGAAGCGTCTGTATTTAGACTCATAAATAATTTTTCCTCTGATTCTATGGAATCAACTTGGTAAGATACTTTTTTATGATTTTTTTTGTTTTGTTTTAAAGTTAAGTAACAATCAAACTTTTGGGCCAAATAATGATTCAAAGTTTATGAAACATGGTCATTTTGCCAAGTACAATATTTTTTATTACCACAGATTTATATGCAATGTTGTCCATAGGGGGGATTAAAACTCACACTCAGTAGTTTGTGAACCAATTCAGTTAGAAGTCTGAAATGTCACATACAGGTTTTTAAAATTTGAATGATCACTGCTTATTAAACTTTATGGATTTGAGGGGTGTCAAACTCTGGTGATCGAGGGGCTGCTGTCCTGTCTGTACTGGAGATGTTTCCATCCATCAACACACCTGATTCAAAGTAATGGGTGATCCTCATTGTGTCATCAAGATCTGCACAAGTCTCTTAATAGCACAGTCGTTTGTGTGATGGTGTGTAAACAGGGAAACATCTAAAACATGGAAGACAGCAGCGATGGAGGACTGGGACTGCCCAGTCCCAAACATAAACTAACATTGGTGTCATGGATTAGCATGAGCTAAACTAACATAGCAAGAATCTGGTAACTGAGGTCATTTGGGCTACTACACACTGCCAGACTTGTTTGAGCCACCCATTTATTCACTTTTTCAGTTAACCAGAGTTGGGTAGTGTCAGATCCTGTAAACATGGTGTCAGCCAGGGATCTTAAAATCTGGCTTCAGATTGACTGCAGAAAATGCGTGGGTGACATCACAGATGGTTTGTCAAGCTCTTTTTTACAGTCTATGGTTCGTGATGTATGTGGAATGGATTTGACACCAACTGCTCTGTAGGGGGTACTACAAATAGAACGTTTTTAAAGTTACCCATTTTTCTTTAGCTCCTAAGAAAAAAATCTAATCTGTAAAGAAGCATTGAGTAAGACTGAGCTTAAAATAACCCAAAAAACTGCCAGAAGAACTGTTTACAGCAGTGGACCCTGGTTCTCAAGATCTGCTGTCCTGAATGTTCTAGAGGTTTCCCTGCTTCAGCACACACAATGACTGTGTCATTGACAGAGTTGTGCAGACCTTGTGACAAGCTGATAATGATCATGAAATAGAATCAGGTATGCTGATGCAGGGAAACATCCAAAGCATGCAGGACAATGGCGCTCGAGGACTGACTTTGGACAACCCTGATCTAAAGCATGCAGGAGAGCAGATGTTTAGGACCACCGGTTTATAGATTATATGTCAGTGACAGCTACCTGTCTAGACCCAAAGTTTTTTCTTGCTCTTTCTCCTCCAAAAGCATACTGTCATAATTTCTGAACAAGTGTGTAGAAATGGCCAAAGAACACAAAAAACTCCCCAAAACACATTAGAAGTAGACCTGCCTGAAACACTGATGCAGCTTGAAATGTTTGAAAGCTCCACAGTAAACTCACAACTTTTCCACATCTGAGTTAGAGCCTCAAACATTTCAGTCCATGTTCAAACATCCTGCATGAGAAATTTTAATTTGATATTTAGAAAACACAGGAAACTTGAGACAAAATTTCTACAGAGCAGAGGAGGGGGGAAAAAACAGCACCAGTGTGAAAGTGGAGGACCAGATTTTCATGTTTCTGTTTTTGTTGAGGGTGGTGTGTTTTATTAGCAGCACAGAGAAATTCCAGTGAGTTACAGATGAAAAAAAACACCCATGCGTTTTACAGTGGCCACTTTGGTGGGAACCCGCATAAAAAACAAAGACACTCTCTGTTACGACAAGTAGGGATACGCCAGAGCAAATTACGACAAGGTGAATGCACAAACATGTTTATCACACTCAAATCTTCAAAGAACTGAAAGAAGCATATGTTAATAGTTTCAATGGACTGCACCACTTTACAAGTCCTCTTGACCTATAAATGCTTCGACAGTACACCACATTCATACACTACTCCTTGATGCTATATACATCTATATCACGTCTTGCTCAAAGACTCTTCGTGTAGACTATGAGGCCAGGAACTGAACTGGCAACCCTCTGATTGGCACAAACCTGTTCCAACTCTTCCAGTATTGTCATGTTATCAATATTCAAAACACACTCTGAAGTTGTCTACTTTACTACTCAGCTATTTTAGGTTGCAGATGATGACAGATGAACATGGTTTCTCTTTTGAGCGTGGCGAAACACAAGTATGACCCCGACTGCGTCGTTTATAGTTTTTTTTACACGGAGGACAAAGGAAGACAGAAGCCTGCGAATGGTTTGTGTAGCGAGGTGTTGGTTCATGAAAGCATGGAGCCGTTAAAACTGAAGCAGCATTTGGAAACAAACACCCTTCTCTCAAAGTATACATCCTGTTGTGTACTTTCAAAGACAACTTCAGGACCTCTGGGCATCACAATAGTGTTTTGCTTTTCCCTGTTGGCAGCAAGGACAGGCGCTACCTGTGTGTTACCAGAAAGCCCCACACCAGAGCTCCTGATCTCCAGGCACTGAACTTGGTCAGAGAGGTGTCACTCCGACCACTCCAGTCTGCAGTGGGTCAACTGAAAATTATACGGGTTTCCTACCTTTCACTAGTACCTCTCTGTAGTTCTGAGCTCCTGCACAGCTGAAGAGGAAACACACAAACAGACTGGACACTGAGCCTGGCCTCAGAGGAGCTTTGTCTCCTAAAACTCCAGACTTTGAGACTCTTGTCAGCAGTAAAGAACACCCTCAGTTCTCCCATTAACGCCTCCAAACTCACATCTATGATGTCAGTGTTACACCAGAGACTGAAGTGAGGGCTGCTTGTTTTTCAGTATTTACCTACTGATGTGCTCATCAGACAAAAAGTTCATTTTGTTTACTTGAATCTCTTTGAATTACACCTTTTCTTTAGTTATTTTGAGTTTGTGGTTCAAACTGCCATTCCATAGTTCAGTACTGGTTGTAATACATTTAAAAAGTGACTACTTTCAGCTAAAGATGCATAATTTTGAGTCTGTATCTTCTTAGTTGTCATACTTTTATTACGTTTTCATTTTAGCTTTCATTTTATTATTTTATTTTTCATGAAAACATTAGCTGAAGCCTTTTGATTGCTATGTGAGCCGTCTGTTTAAGCTTAATTAAGTGACTGAATATTTTCACTGGTAAGGAGTTAATCTTGTCTATGAGTGGGTACTCAGCTAGTCATTTGAAATTACTTCTCGGCTATTATTTCATGTTTGGCCCCAAAAGCTGTGTTAATTCTGCACAACCTGAGGCTTAAACTGCACAAACTTTTCTTTAACTAAAGAACGAGAAAATTCTCCTTGATTTCACTCACAGTTTGTCATAAAGTGTGTCCTGAAGCCAGATCAGTTGAGAACCACTGATCAATAGTTTCAGTTTTTTCACTGTGTGTTGTTTCCTGACATTACATTAATTAGAAGATATATATTTAAGCAAAGCCCCTGAATATATCAAACATCATGCCAGGAGCAGCTGTAATGTAAAAAAGGAGCTGTTGTAGTATTTCTACGTCCTTTAAGCCTGAAACCAATACGAGGGAAGATGTGGGATCTGGACAGTCTGCTCAGGGGATTTCAACTCTGTGAGCTCTTCCTGTTGCTGGATAACCCCCAGTGTGTGGACTTATTCCATGGCAGTGCATACTTGGTAAGTGTGCTGCAACAGATGGAAAAGTTGACTGAAGCCGCCCATAAGTTCCTGCTTTGTGGGGGTATGAACATAGTGCTCACTGTGTCCTATGTCCCCATGTGGACAGACAGGGACCCTTGCCTCACTGTTACTGTTAACCAGGTTGGATTGTTCCCATGATGCCCCAACCACATTGCATCACCAGGAAATACTTACCGGTCAGCTACGACATCAGCCATCCACCAAGGTCAAGGCATCCAACACAAACACTACAAGCTACCCTGAAGTACACCTCTCCACTTTGGTTCATGCAACACCAGCCCACTTGGTGGCATTATTGTTCTGACATTTCCAGCTACTACCTCATCGTTTTCAAGCCATGTAGCAAGATAGAATTTTGTAATGTCAGTAAAAATGGTTTCTCGACAGTTATCACGTCCAACTTCATACAGTATGCTTTATTTACTCCATTGTCATGTTGGAGACACATGAGAGAAGTAAAATAAAAGACAGTCTAGTTCTAGGAGCCACAGCTCTGCAGATAAGGACCTCCAGCACCATCTAGTTTGGTGTGTCAGTGCAGAGTGACAGAAACAACAACAGAGAAGCAAAAACTCGAAGTCCTGTGCATAGTCTGCATTTATAGTTGCTGCACGGAGCCATCAGTCAAGCTTTAGAGCCTACTTAACACCCATCTGCATCAGGTTTAGACAAACACACTTGATAAGAGACATTCAGTGGTTGTAGGATTTTTACACATTTTAAAAGTCCAGCTAAAAAGTTTTATTAAAGAAAAGACAATATTGGTCCAATAATATAAAAAACACCCTGATACCCACTCCTACTCACAATGCGTCCATCATGTACACATGTTAACAAAGCTTGAGGAAATGCTCTAAATGTGAGTAGTTAGAAAATAATGGATTACGTTAACTTTTGTGCAAATTCTGTTGACATTAAGACAGCATTAACAAAGAGTATTAAAAAGATTCTTGAATCCTACCTTGAGGGCGCTAGTGTCAAAAGTTGAGTTAATCAGCTGTCTCAAGATATTCCTGTAGCTTTCAGTGGAGTTGAGTTTATTACACTGAAACAGAGCAGAGTTGAACAGCATAAGTCGCATCAGATGTGGAGCTCAACTGAAGGAAACCCATGAGGGCATATCAGCCGGTACCTTGGAGCTAGTAGACTTGGCTTCCTGGTGATCAAGCTCTAAGATCCATATGGTTGGGATGATGCTTATCAGGAAGAGAAATATAGCTGGAGAAAACCTGTACAGAAAAATATTTTATGGTTTCAAACTGCCATTTTGATTCCAAATAAATCCATTTGTGATTAAAAGATTAGGGTTAGTTCACCAGCACCTACCATTTGCATTCACATCCCCTCTTCCTCCTCAGAGACATGATCATCTCAACCACCAGCGGCAAAAAGAGGATGATGAGACACCAGTAATGCTCATTGTCTTTCACATTCACCACTCTACACACCCCAATAAAGGAGACCAGGATGAAGAGAAGCCTGGTCACCACAGCAAAAATGAATCTGAAGAACATGTCAGAGCTCAGGGAGGACAGAAGGTTCTGCAGAGCAGCTTTCACAGCTTCTGGGTGAGGAGTTTCTGTTGGGAAGTTAGTTTTATAGCAGCAGTACACCTAGACACACCCCCTTCTACCTCACACACGACTTCCTCACAGTTTGTTTGTTTTTTTGGTCTTCATTCAGTCATGAAAGCTGCATGCAGAGACATGAACTCATTCCACAGTCTGTTACAAATCTGTTTTAATACACCTGTACGCTGTGATAGACAGATAAGATTCCTGCTGAAGAATTTCAGCAACTGCAGATCTGTAAAATGATTTGTTTCTTATGGCAGTATTCAGAACAATTAAAATATGTCATATTCCAAGATTACCCGTGACCCAGCAGATGGATTCAACGGGTATAGAAAATGGATGGATGGATTCCAAGATTACCACTCTTTATACTTTTCTTGAGCCAAAAGAAACAGTTCAAGCAAAAATAATTTTCATTTGATCCCACAGACTGTGCATAGAGTGCACGAAGTTGAAAGCTAAAATCCATGACATTCTTGAGTCCTTACATGGACCAAAGTGGCTGTGTGGACAGACCGGCCATTGGTAGGTGGCAATCATCACTCCAATTGGCCTCTACCAGTTCTACCAGCCTCCCCTGGAACGTGGCTGAAGCTCTGTTGGAGGAGGGAATGGAAGCTCTCTCTGACGGGGGACTCCGCCAGTCATTTCCAGCAGACCCTCACTATATGCTTGGTACTGCCAGGTTTGGAGGCCATAATGGCAAGGTTCAAAATGACTATGAAAGTGAATGTAAATTTAGAAAATTGCTTTGAAATAGGAAGCACTCAGACCGAGGATGTCAGAGAACTGATGATTTGGAGTCGGGAACGTCCAGCTTTTATTGCCAGGTTTGTGAATTCTAATTGTAATTGTATGAGAACTATTTCTTGATGGGCATTTGCACCCTTCACACCTCGGGGCGTGATGGCGGTATCATCAGAGACAACGAAATCTAAATCCTTTTCAGTTGCAATTTTTTTCAGTGTTGGCTCCACCTGATTCTCCAATCGACGTTAATTGAAGGGATTAGCGGTCACAGGTACATATAAACATGTAATTACTTTCCTCTATAATTAAGAACTTCACGAATGTCTCGGGGAAATGGGCCAAAATGGCCAATAACTCAGACTTTTTGGGTGAAAATATATAGAAAAAAATTCCTATTTTTCAATGATACAGTTTAAAATTTACTTTGAGAGCCAAAGACCAATCACTGCTTATCGGAGTTCGTGCAATAACACACTGTGGCTTAATGCTGCTGCACTGTATTACCCTTATTTTTATGGGCACAACAGCTGCGCCGCCATCACAGTGGGCAGAACACAGACAAACGATAACAGATAAGCGAAAGTTTATGGATGGATGGATGGAATCAGTTAAGAAAAGCTGCAGGTACTGAGTAGGGCCAGGGAAGAATCTGACTCATTACACAAAGCAATGTCAGAAAAAATAGGCTAGAAGTTAAAACTAAGAACTTACAATGATAAAACATTACTGGAAGAAAGACAAAACACAGAGCTGTATGATCACTACAGTGTAGAGACTCCAGCTATATAATCAAACTCTTGCTTGCAGAAATGAAGAAGAGTCATAGAAAATGTTAGTCTTTGCTCTTTACTGTCTGTGCATTGTTTCACACAGAATGAAAACTAACAGGGCACAAAAATTACCAGCATGTTCGTAACATGATACTTTTCCAGAGTACAAACTTCGAAATTATTGCCTTCAGTTAAAAGCAAAGTGAAATTCTTTCTTTGTAAATATTTATATTAATATTTACTGAACAAGAGCATGAAAATACAAAATAATTATGAAATCATGTAGTCTGGCCTTTTCAGCATGGTTGTAAAAAGCATGCACTTAGATCAGCTTGTTTCCGCATGGTGATTGACAGGAAAAGAGTTTAATAAGTCCTTAACAAAATAAATGTCTTCTAATTAAAATAAAGTTCAACCAACACGCCTTGGAAGGTAACACAAGCTGGGATCATTCATACCAGTTATGCTTCATTTGAATGATGCAAAGTGTTTAACTGCTTGCTCTCGGTTGTTGGGTGAGCAAGTTCGTGGGTGTCTGAATACGAGTTGAGCTACTCAACTACTTCTCCCATTTCAGTAGACTTTTTTTTGTCCATCCCTTACCAAGAACATGGAAAAAATCAGGAGCCGCCATTGTCGGACACAGTTGTTTTGAAAGCATTGACAGTTTGCTTATTTGTGGTCCCCAAGAAGACATTTCCAGCTAGCAACTAACCTAGGTTTAGGCGTTGGGCGAAAGGACCGTGGTGAGGGCCACTGACTTGTCCCTGTACCTTATGCCATGTATTTATGTCTCTACCAGTCTACAAGGAGGATCTCAGCAGTTAGGTCAACATCTGGGATGTGCTCATCTTGAGAAGATGTGGGTAATGCAGAACTTCATTTGGCAAATTGTAGTTTTGGACTGACTGTAAAGTACTCCACCACCACTTAATGAGTAGTGGGAGAAAATTTGTGACTTCCGCATTGAGTGACTCAACAAAGTCTTCAGCCTTTTGGTCGGATCTTTCCATTATACCAGAATATGTTCCCAGATAATAAGAATAGCCTATGGTTCCACCTTGATGTTGAACTGCTTGAAAAAACTAGACTTTGTTAGCAATTGGTTACTTTGGCCACACCTGATTCGAATTATTGGTCATCATCAGCTTGCCATCAAGGTTTATACAACTCTGGTAATGACATCATAGGGGACATTGAATCTTGTTGTACCATGCCAGGAGAGTTTATATAAGCATTAAATTTATTTCTAATGTGATTGATTGACAGTGGGCTTGGCCAGTGACTAGCATTATCACTTCCACATCTGTAATCACTATGCTATTGCTCTTAGCGGAACAACTACCTGTTTGTGTTAACCCAGCACTGGATAAATGTGGCATCTATTTTTTTAATTTCACCCCTGAGAACAACAGTAAATTCATTGTTCGCTCTGGCAATATCTGGCAGAGATATTCTGCTAGAGGGGAGCTGGTAGGGAAAACTGACTTTTATTGACATAGGTGTTCCTGTCAGATTGCATAGCAACATGGCTGCGTCCCCTATGATGAAAAAGGGGCTTCAAAACCGCTCTTCCAAAACCAATAGGTCATGTGACCTAACGCTTTGCCTATTCTTTTTTGTTTTTTGTTTTTTTTTTAACAGTCAATGGGTGGTACATACGCATCACCATAACCATCGCTGGCTAATGTTGGGTGGCTATTGTGAGCAAGAGCTTGAACTGGGGGTTGGGCAGATGTTTTCAACTGGACATAGTCCTGTGTTCGCACTTTATCTTCATCAGATGGCCACACAGTTTTCCACAATTTTCCATCACATCAGCCACCTCTCACACAGCCACTTCAGCTTCAAGCTCTGTTCCCTCCCATCACCTGGTAAGCATTTATAACATTGTTCAACTGTTATCTATTTCTGGTAATAAGCTTTCTTAGTAGCTCTCTCTATTTTAGGTTTAGCTTCTTGATCTGCAAATGCTGGCTCTATTACAGCATATGCTTGTGTTTATGAGCTTGCTGATGAGGCAGATGATTGTCAAAGTTTCTTACTCACCACTAAACTCTTGGCACTTTGTTTAGCATCTTACCAAAATGCACAGTCAGCTTTTTTTTGTCTTTTCATGAGTTGACCAATACAGCATAACTGCAGCTATACAACTAGTTAATCTCTAACAAACAGAACACAAAAATGACCATTATGTTCAAAACATGCGCATTTTCTAGTGTACATACTTGTAAATTATCGCTTTTAATAACAAACAAAATGAAGTTCTTTACTTCAAAATATTCACTTTAAAATTAACTAAGTGTATGAAACTACAAAACAATCATAAAATCATGTACTCTCTGACACTTATTGTGTAGATGTAAAAAGGATGAAGTCAGATTAGCTTCCACATGATGATCGTCAGGAAAAAAGCTTAACGAAATAAAAGTCTTTCTATCAAAATAAAAGCCCGACCAACATTATGTCTTGAAAGACGACACAACCTGGGATTATTCGTACTAGTGGGTGTGGAGAGAAACTAGGACATGATTATTCCAGAACAGACTGAAACTGGAGAGCACAGTACAAAATTCCAGTCTTGACACAGATGGCGGTAAAATTGTCTGAGATCAGAGGAGGTCTGTTTTTGGATCATCCATCCATTCATTATCTATACCTGCTTATCCCAGTGCAGGGTCACAGGGATCTTCTGGAGCTTATCCCATTTCCCTGTGGTTCTAAGGCAGGAATTCACATGGACATGTTGCCAGTTCAAACAATGTTTTTGGATCAGTCTTTGAGAATTGTTTTCTTGTTTCGGAACATTTGCAACACACCAGCTACGAATTCTGAACCAACAACTTGAACCTGAACTGTCTCTAAAGTGCAGTACATCCTCTTTTCCAGCAGCAAAGTTGGCTTGAGCATCTTTGATCAACTTAACCTTTTCATAAAGCCAAAATACTTAGGATTGTGTAGCTATCTGTTTGCACACACTAGTAGCCTATGATAGTGACACGTGTTATCCACAAGACCAGATCTGTTAACAGTAATTCTGCAAGATTGACTCCAGAACTGCTGAACAGAAGTTGTGACTCTGTAAAGTGTGATGATGGCTCAAACCATGATTGTTTCCCTTTTACCAGGATCTCCACAATGGATCATTGTGTTCCACATTTAAGTTGGCATAGATTTGAAGTCAAATGTCCTTCCTGACACAGTTCTCCCATTTGTCCAGGGTTGGGATTGTCACGAAGAGTGTCTGAAGCAGTGGGGGTTCTATGTCATGGTTCAGGGACACTTGGGACATGATTTCAGAAACTGTCCACTGAAAATCCTAAAAAGTTACAGGAAATGTGTGGTAAATGATCACATAAAAACATGAAAATAAATATTTTATTTGGATACAGATTTCAAAAGAAGCCATTTATGAATTTTTGTGAATTTGAATGGATCAATTTTCTGAACAACAAATAAGCACAAGTGTTGATAAAATCAACATGTTCTGTGTGGTCCGCCATCCAAAATTATTTTTTTCTCAGTTGGTAGAGCTAGAGACTCCTAATTTCAGGGTTGTGGGTTTGAATCCTGATTCGAAACGAAAGGGTTTTGATTCCAAAACCACAAATACATAATCCTGTGTTCTGACTTGTCCTTATATGATAAGAAAACTCATGGGATTCTCCAGATAAGGCTTTCAGCAGTCTAATATCCAGTTCTTTATACTGCATAAGCTTAAAGACTCCATCTTTGGTCAGAGAGTTCAGCCAGGACAATGTTGATTGATGGTGTCTTTCACGGTAGTTGTTTGACATAAAGAGAGGCAAATTACATCCAGACAAGTAAATGAGAGACACCTGGGTAATAAAACAAATTAAACGTGTCTTAACAACAGGCAGTCCAATCAAGGGAAAACATTCCAACTTCTGAGTTGAAGCAAAAATGGTGGTCAGAAACATTGTAGTTTTTGTACAGACCTCTAGGGGAGGCCCTCAAAAGGAAGTCAAACTCCAAAAAACATATTTATGGCATGGTTTAAAAAACAGTTTAGGTCTCCTGATAGAAACATCCTTATTATTTGGTGTTATGCCTTTGTAGAGAAACATTATTTAACTGTCTGGGACCCAGTTTATTTGTGTCTTATGATGTCCTGTGTGAATACCTGATCCTGTGTTGTCCATGTGTGTGATCATGTCTAGTTTTAGACATGTGTTGCACTCATGAGTCAGAGAAAGAGCTCCCCGTAGGGCAGACTTTGTGTGTGAGGACATATAAGGACAACTCTGATGTATGTTAGTTTAGTTAAAATGAAAATAAAGCAATCAATTTCTGTATAAATAGGGGCACAGACTTTTGCTTGGCAGCCAATTGCGAGCTGTCATCACTTTGACTGCTTAGATCTTTATTTACAGCTCAGAAGTCAATACAATGCTAAGGACTAACAGAATAGTCATTTATATTTCAAAGAGAATACTGTTCATTTTACTAACGAACCACAGCGACTGGCTGTGGATTGGTCTGAATGGGTTCAAGGATCAAGTTTCACTACAAGTAGGTGTCTTGTGTTTACTCTTGGCTAAATGCAGCAGTTTTTTTTTTCTAATTTTGGTACTGAAATGTTTGAAACAGGAGAACCTGTTGCAAATGTTTGGTGCTAAGAAGAGTTAGCACCATTCAACGCTCTTCGGTAATGTCAGACACAAACAGGAAGACACGTCTGCTCTGTTTTGAACATGAGTGTACATGTTTCTTGCCCATGGCAAATGCAGCTGACGAGTAAATTATTAAACCAGTTGTGTTTGATGTTTCAGTTGTTAATGAAATGTTGAAAACTGAACAGTCCAGTTTTATCCAGCTGAAGCAATAAATCAGAAATAGATGATAATAGATCATAAAGATAACAGGTAACAGTTCATACTGACTGACCTACAGCAGTGTTTCTCAGTTCCAGGTTTTGTGGTCCACTGTCCTGAATGTTCTAGATGTGTCCCTGCTCCAACACACCTGATTCTCATTAATGGTTGTTATCAGGTTGTCATCCAGGTCTGAACAAGTCTGTCAATGACACAGCCACTTGTGTCATGGTGTGCTGAAGCAGGGAAACATCTAAAATATCCAGGACAGAGGCCCACGAGGACTGGAATTGAGAAATGCTGACCTACAGAATCTCAGAGCTGTATTTCGACTTGTCACCTGCTGCTAAACCTTGCTGTTTCTTGCTGTCCTCTTGATCTTGGATCCTTTAATTTGCTCTCTATAGTTGGTTCTTATTGGTGCTCTCTCAAACCAGCCAGAAATTCCTCACAATGTACTTAAGGCATTCGCTCAGGTACATCAGACGCCCTGATACAAAAGGAAAGAGGAAATAAAAAGAATGTTTATGCATGAGTAAGAGAATGATTGCTCAAGAGAGATGGTTTCTGAAGAAAGTTCTCCCCCTCTTACACCAGCTGGTTTTTGCTCCTAAATCGGGTTGTAAGAGCCCAATTTCATCTTTGGGAGTCATATTACATTTCTCTGGTTGCAGACAGAACTGGAGTTCTAAAAACCTTAGAATAAATGGTTCTCAGAGGTTCAAACACCTCTCTTTTGAAACAGATTTTAAAATATGCATATAGAAGTCCTATGAAATATTTCAGGAAAAGATCTTGAAAAATAGGAAAAATAGATTATATATAAAGCTGACAAAATCATTTGTTCACAGTTGATATTGTATTTAGATCATTTTTGTTTTCTTTCTCTTTTCAACCAGACATCTGTGAATCCAGCATTCTTCGTGTTTGAAAACATGTATCAAAATTAAAACAATAACTCATTGGTTTCTATCACATGTGGATCTGTCTGATGTTCTCTTCATGGACGACCTAGAACAGGCTGCTCTCGTGTTAAGACTTACATGAACGTGACAGACACTGAATTATCAAGGCTGAAATTTGCCTTTAAAGGACATGTGGCAACTTTGCAATTAAACTTTTGATATAATAATTGGGCTTGATCAATGGTCTTATTCTGGCAAACCACATACCTTAAATAAAAGATGTTTTTTGTTGGGTGTTATCCTGTTGTTGTTTTATGTGATAAATTGTCTCATCAGACTGCAGGATCTTCAACTCTGGTCTCCACTCTTCATCTTCAGATTTCTACAGCTACTCTGGCTGTCACATCTGGCCGTGTTCATTTTATTTGAGTAAAACTTATCCCTTGCTCTGGAAGATCTCATCTGAGGCGCAGCTACCAGCACCTCTGAGCAGACAACCCCACGATTGTGTTTTATGGAATAACAACTTTATTATCTACTCTCTAAGAAGCAAATCGGCCAGTGTTCATTTGTCAGTGTGGGTTTTAATCGGTGTTACTTTAATACTGTTTAGATTAGCAGTAATTTTATCAGGTGTTGGTGTATATTTTGGGTCTGATATACTATCCAGTAATTGCAGTATTAATATTGGTGAACAGGGATAAGTGTTGATAGCATGATGTTAGAGATATATGGTCAATTTAACACTGAAGGATCACTCATGGTTTCTTAAAATCGCCACAGAGTCCACTGGTGTCACAAATCCATCAGTGTAAACACAGTGACCCTCTCCCCAGCTTCAAATTTCATGGTTAGTAAGCACCTGGAAAATATGAATAAAGAGATGAACACGATCTATTCTTTAACTCAAGACTCTCTAGTTTTTCGTTGAAGCTGGAAGAACACATGCAAGTAAGCATAGTAGATCAGATTCTTGTATTATTTATGTATTTACTTTAAAAAAAACTCAAGGGATAAAATATCCAAATCGAATGAATTTCAGCACAGTTCTTTGGTAAAAACAAATTTTAAAAAAATTGTACTATTTGGTTAATATATCCATAAAAACAAATAAATTCCCATTTGTTTGTTTTAAACTGACTAGCAACGGCCGCTTGTTGCCATGACAACCATAGCGCCAATATGTCCGCACGTCGAGAGCGAGAGAAGAAGGAACATAAGGTAAAGATAGATACTGAGAAGTGTTTGTGGCTGTGAGACTGACTTCTTATGGCCAACTGTGATTGTGGAGCAACAGTAGTAATAAATTTAAGTAAAGGTCGCTGGTTCGATAGTCGGAGTGGCTTTATTTTTGTTAATAAAGTCGTTTGATTTACGTTTGCGATTACGACTTTCCACTGTCAGAAACAGGAACGTCAGTTTTTGCAGTGGGGGGTGCTGTCCCTCCACCAGATCCAGGAGCTGCAGAAGAAGAACCAGGAGGACCTCCGGACGTACGTAACCATAGTAACCACTGCACACTACGACGCCAATCCCTGAAACACGTTACGTCTTTTTTGTTTGTTTGTTTTGTTTTGTTTATTTTTGTTTTTTAGTCCTTCGTTATTATATCAGTATAGCATGTATACCTTTGTTGTTATTATTGCTTTTGGCTTGAGAAAAACAACATTAGTAACCTTTTTTTAACAACTCCAAGATATCAGTACATATGACTATAAAACCGATGCATCATCATCTCTGTTTTTAATATCTAGATTCCTCATGTTGATTGTCAGCCTCTTTCTTGTTGGTGTGCATTTTGGTTAGAATTTTTGAATACTGGGAACATAAAACAACATGTACTTCAGTATTGTAAAAATAAATAAATTAAAATTGACATTTAGGACTTTAATGCCTCCGTTCTGGGAACTGTGCGGGTTCTGAGAGGAAACTGGGAATTTGAAAAACAACAACAACTGGGACTGGGAATTGTGGGGACAGTGTTAAAGTCACTGCAATGTAACGCTTCCTGTTATGTTTGCAGAGAACTGGAAGAGGTTCTGGACCTCAGGAACCACCAGACCTGTATGAGGGAAGCTATTCTGCTTGATTACTATACCTGTGGTCTGTTGTGGGCCACAGAGAACGGCATGAGCCCTACACAGACCTCCTTTATCATGGCTGTGCTGCAGATGCTACTGGACAACATCAGGGGTGAGGACCGCTCAGACAACGAGCTGTTCATGCGCAGCTTTTCCTCACGTGGTAGAGTCAGTCAGAGACCTACTGATGTAGCTGAGTTTTAAATACTATCCAGGATATAAACATCTATGAAGCTGTTGTAGACTTGTTCAAAGGTAATGCTCCTGTTTTTAATGCTAATTTGTTTTTGTACAAAAAAATAATAATAATTGTGTGATCATAGTAGGTCTTTGTATTAGACAAACACCTCAACCTCAACTGAAAAACAACATATAACTTTTTAAAACTTGTTATTGTGTAGTCTAAAAAAAATCAAAAAGTCCAAAAAAAAAATCGTGGTAATACTAAGTACTCCTGACTGTTTGAATAGGATTTAAGATGGTGAGTTTCAGTTTGGTTCTATGAATTATCAGCCCTTGATGAATTGATCATCTGGTCTGATCATCTGAAACATTCAGGTGTGTGTTAACACAATGCCGAAAGGGAAGAGGTTTTATAGACACAATTATTGCTGCACATCAATCTGGAAAAGGCCATGAAACTATTTCAAAACTATTTAAAAGTTTGGGCAACTTAAAAGTTTGGGTCACCTCACTGATTTGTGCTCTGTCCTCGTTCTCCAGAGAAGCAGATGGAGTTGGTGGATAATTTGATGGAGTTGGTGAAGGCCTTCAGTGCTGCCTGCACAAGTTTCACTTCAGAGGAAGATACGACTGCACTTCTTGACAATGAGAGAGCCACTGCACTCATACATTACATCAGACAGAGGCAAGTCCTGGTCTGTTCATAGTTGTAACTTATTCAAACTAACCTGTACATGCAAAACTGGAGCGGAAACTAAAATCAGGTAGGAACAATCTCAATGTTTGCTGACAACTGTCACTCACTTCCTGGACCACACACTTTTTTCACAGCACCCATTTTGATTTGTCACAAGAGTTTAATAACATAATTAATCAATAGCAGTCTTTCCTTTCAGTGTTCAAATGAACCCATTTAAGTAAAAAAAAAAAAAAGAAAATCATAAAACCACTTGCTGTAACACTGTTTTCTGTCATTTTTGGCAGCTTCCTCCTTCACTTACTGTCTTATTTGGACCTGACTTTGCTCTCCTGTGTGGGTGATGGTTCTCATCATGCTCTGGGAGATGCAGCTAGGTCCAGACTCCTCATAGGCCCCATCTGCTATTGTGTACCCTGGTTGTGCACCTGTGGTCTTGTCTGCTTTCCCAAACCCTGGGTTTTGTTAACCCTGGCGTCTTGTTTGGTGTGAAAGAGCCTGGCCTCTGTAACTAATAAAGTCAAGTTCCTGATTTTAATTGGCTCTGTGGCCTTGTTCCGTGTCGATACCCCAGCCCCTGGTATGTTTGTGGTGCTACAATAAGTCCAGTCTTTCAGACCAACTTTACTGGTGACAGGCTGCATGTCATCAGCTCTGCGTAAGGTTGCTTTTTGAAATGATTGTCTGTTATGCAGCTAGTCTTGCTAAAAGACAGCTAAGAAGTATGTAATCTTTAATTACATTTGAGAGATAGTGAGAACTTATATGAAGAAAAACAAATGGCTGATCAGGAAATACAGGCAGAACTTCCTGTTCTGTAAGAAGGCTCGATGAGTGAACCTCTATCTGGAGGGGATAATTCACATGAAAAACTCCAACTTTTACATATACAATTAGCAGACAGTTTTAATCAAAGTGATTCACAGTGGAGGACTACAATCAAGCTGCAAAAACAGTAGATTACAGAGTAGGTGCAGATAAGACAGGTTTTTAATAAGTGCAGCTGAGTGCCATTAAGACGACATTCAAATGCAGTTATGGAAGTTAAAGAGAGTTCACCACAGATGGTCTTGGAGGAGGACAGCTTTACACATCTTCTTAAACATAAAGAGGGACGATTCTGCTCTTGTGGCTACAGGAGCAGAGTTGTCCCTCTCCATGTTGAGGAACGACATGGAGGAACAGTGTAGACTGAGATCTTCCTGTGTGAAGAGAGGGTGAAACCAGTTTGTGCTCTAGTGAGGAGTGTAGTGCTTGTGAAGGTGTCCGGGTTGATTAAAGACCAGATGCACCGCTGCATTCTGGACCTTTTGTTGTGATTTGATGGCACAAGCTCGAGGGCCAGCTAGGAGAATAATTCAGTAATCAAGGTAGGATATAACCGTGACCTGTAACAGGACTTGAGCTGCATATTGAGTCAGCCTTATTTCCTGAACTCTGAACTCTGAACAACTCATTAACAAGATCAACAGATGAACTCTGTGGTAAGAAGAATGTAAAGCAGGCCTCTTCAAAACTGCTTTTCCTCACCATCTGAATCCGCATGAGTTGTCCCATCATGATTCTACCATGCCATTCTACTGAGGATGCATCAGGTCTGTGCTCTATTCAGGTTCTGTTGGCTTTTAATACAGAAACTTAAACCCGATGTTCTGTTTGCTGCAGTGTGATTCAGAAATACAAACTGTTTGAAGTTGTCTTCACCACCCCAAGAGAGGAGCTTCTGATTGGTTTGGAGGTGAGGACACCTGAAACCTGTCCACGTCTGTAACGGTAGTTTACATCCTCATATAAATGTGCAACATGTTGTGTTTCAGAGGACCATCGAAGTGTTTGGCTGCCAGGATGCTCTCACCCCGCTGGAGGAAGGCAACTGCGTCTTCCTAGAGCCCGAGTAACTCCGACTCTGCTCTCCAGAGAAATGAACAGTCCACAGCAGGACACAGAACAGCTGGTCCACATCTCTCACTCATGTGCCAGCAACTAAACCCCTTTAAACCTATATTTTGTGTGAAAACATAATAAATCATAGATTGTATGTGTCAATGATGAATAAGTCCACATCATTTCCACTCGGTGGTACTTCTACACAATGCATATGATGGAAGATGTGTTGTTGTAGTTTTTAATTTCACTGTGAGATACTGGATAAATAACGCTCTACAATCCTCGCCGTTGTCCCATTTTGTATCCCTAGAAATGGTATTTTGAACCCTGTATGCTTTCTCCAACTCCCTCACTATCTGAGCTAACGACAGTCACCACATGTTTTATTTAGAAAGCTTTTATGTTTCTTTTAGAAGCTGCTACCAGGTCAAAAGGGTTCAGATGCAAGGAGGTCATCGTGTCAGAGAAAAAGACGAGCTTCCAGGAAACCCAAAGTTGATGCCAAGAAAGCTGGCTTGATCAGAATTCATTTTCTGCATTTAATTTAGAATTATTTTATGGTGTATTGAAAAAAAAATAAGATGGGATGTAAGACTAAAATCTGTAATTTAATGTCCTGAACAAATGCACGACTGCAGGCAGAAGTTGCAAAAATTGTGGAGTCGTAAAAGGAATTGAGGTTCAAACACAGAATAAATGATAGTTGAAATAAGGCCAGGATATGAATGATTTTCAAAAACAAGTCCAATTTGTAATTCTTTCAATGCTTTTTATCTCCCTATTTGAGACACTTGAGGCTAACTGGCTTCTTTATAATCAAAGGCTAATGTTCATTTACGTTTCTGGTCACCAGAGGGCAGCAGAGGAGAGGTGTCTAACGGTAGTCCTGCAGGACTACTGCCCTGCATGTTTTAGGTGTCTCCTTGCATCAGTACACCTGTTTCAAGGTAATGGATGATCACTTTATTGTCATAACACACACACGCTGCAAGGTAATGAAATACAGTTTCAAAAGATCTTAATAAAGTTACTCTATTCCTCTTACTCCTACTCTGTCTCT
>JAOWBL010005418.1:31214-45751 GCA_028564865.1 Zenarchopterus dispar
TTGTTTTGCTAATAAAGCTCACATTAATGTTAATATTGATCCACAGTTTATACCTAGAAGGTCACCAGGGTCCACTGGAGCCCAGCCCAGCTGTCTTCAGTGAGAAGGCAGGATGCACCTTGAACAAGTCGTTACTCCAGCACGTGATCAGTGTTGATAAAAGTAATAATAATCTAATCTACTAATAAAAGTTAGCTTTGGAGAGAAATCCCTTTACAACATATAAACATTCCCTTTTACTAAGATCCCTTTTTCTGATCATATGGGCACAAAATCAATCTGCATATACAAGCGTGCTTAATGTCCTTCTGGTGCATGTGAATGATATTTTTTCTATTCAGGCATCAAAGACACAGCAGCGTGGTATTTTAATCTTCCATGTAGCCTTCTACCCTGTCATAGATTTTTGTTATCAGAATGCCATCATGATGTCATTGTGATGACATAATTGTGACATCATTATGATGATGATTTTCTGTTTTTGGCCTCTTTGAGGGCTTCCATGGCAACAAAGAGTTGTCCACTCTAACAACAAGTACTCAACACTAGTGGAGCATCTATTGTTAACTATCTTTTTATAAGTGGTAAGACAGTCGATCTAAGTTTTCTGTTATACTTTTGTGTAGCACTTGGGCCCACCTCTCAGCTTTGACTGATGGTGTTCTGGCTGCCCAAACTCACCTTTCCACCCAGCATGGTCATCATCTACTTTTCTCAAAGGCTTCAGTCAAGGCAACTGGACTTTATTTGTTCTTGAAGTCATTTCACCTTTCATCCAAAAGGTGCTATCAGTTCAAATTGCCTTTAGGCCACATCTGGCTGTCACAACACCAGACCCAGCCTTTGTCCAAGTGGGTTTATGGTGTTTGGGCCAGATCTTGGCCATAACTGAGCCCATAATGACAAAGCTAACTCAGATCCGGCCCTAAGGTGTCTTCTGTCCTGGTAGAGGTCAACAAAATCTGGATAAATGTATACTGGAATTTAAAATAAAACAGTAAATATGGCTAGAAATAGCATCAAAATATGTCATTACAGTGGAGTACAGTCTTAATTTTGTTGCAAAAATCCAGCCCTGCTACAAACAAAGCGTTTGTTCCTAGGTACTGGAACCCTCTGATGTTTATTATTAGTTTGCATGGCAGTTTGTTTGTTGGAGAAGATCTGGTGTCTTTGGCCACAGCTGACTGTGCAGTCGCTCCAGAACATCATCCCTGGAGAGAAAGCAATGAAGGTGTTATTTTACCATCTGCATCTGAACACTGACACGATGGGGATTATTTTAGGCTCTTTCTGAGGGAGACCCCCCTCCCTCAGAGACAGAGGGGGTTGTGTATTTTTAGTGAATCGGCTCAGTTTATTCTGTCTGAGTTATTGGTGTGTGCGCAGGGAGAGTGTGTTGTTTCTGACAGACCGAAAGAAGAAAGAGATTCATGAGCTCTTAATGTTCATGGACAGAGATGGCGTATTCTTCCAGACAGGGCAGTCACTGATGGCTTTCAGAGGAGCAGAAAAAGAGGAATAGTGAAGTCTGAGTGTGAGAGCTCCTTTGTGTTTGTGGAGGATGTGTGTTTGTGAGGATACATCAGGAAATCCTTGGTTCTGTGGACAGACCAGCACAGTCGGGGGAACATCATGTGACTCACTGTTGACAAATGTCTTCATTTGCTTCTTTATGAAACTGAATTATTTTTTTTCTTTCTTTTTTTCTTAAGTAAGCACTGAAGTCTGATATCAGTCAGATGTGTGTCAAATATGGGGCTATAGCCAGGATGCTGCTCTTTAGAGTGATTCTGGCTTTAATGAATGTCTGTGTGAATTATTAACATACGAATGATTCACAGGCCACGTGTCCAAGGATTAAGGCTGCAAAACTCCAGCAATTTTCAAAATTGGAAACCTAAACAAATTCAAGAGTATTTTGTTGTAATTCTGACTATGAAAGCATGAAAACAATGAAGTGTGGTGCTGAGGTCTCAGTGTGACAAACTAAATCAGTAAACTAAAAACTAAATCGATTAAAATACACTAAGTCAACTACTCACTTCTGTAATGGATAAATCAGTTATACATATTGATGATCAAAAGATTAAAATATACAACTTTAAAGTTTCATGTAATAAAAAATAGAAGACATGAAGGAAATAAATAAGCAGCATGTCTGGACAGCAGCAGCAGTAAGTCATCCACAGGATAATTTCCATGGAAATGATGGAATATTTAGAAGAATTCATGGGAAAATCACATATGAAATTAAATCATTGATGATCTGTTTGTTTTTGCGATGGTCTAGTCATCTATCCAGCTGTAACTCCACCTTGTACCTCTTTACAGATATGACAGTACCGCCCACTTTTTGTTGCCTTTCTATTCAAATAGAATTAAAATTGTCATCATCAGTTCAGGTGTTATCAGAGTATAAACGTCCATCTTCTCGAGTCGTAACATATCAGCTGTCATCAAGTGAAAGGCGGCTCACACCTGGACATGTCACGAGTATGTTACAGGCCTGAAACAAAACAAAATCAATAAATTAAATTCAAGCAAACATTAAGACTGTACCAGGGCAGGATTGTCTGTCCACCTTCCTGTCTTTCAGACGTTCTTCAAAGACCACATACCTTCTTTAGCTTTTTCTTTGGTTGCATTTGTGCCACTGACAGGAAAGCTGAAGTGATGTAACAGCAAGTCGGGGGGGGGCCATGAGCAGTTTTCCCATGACTGAACCCCAGCCGAGCCAGGGTTAGTTGTTCTGTCACTTCTAGAGCTTAACAGAGCCGGTCCAGGCTACCTTGCCTCTCGATTTCTGGCCTCCCTATTCTGAGCGACCAGGCAGGACTTAAAGGAGGTGGAGCAGGACTCAAAGAAGAAGGTGGGAAGGAGTGAGCAGTGGTAGAGCACCAGATGTCAGTTCCTCAGTTCCTGGGGTGTATAGACAGAAAAAAAACAAACAAATAGGAGATTCCTCCAGAAATTACAGGAAGAGTTAAATGCAATCTAAAAGCACCAAGTGTCACATTTCCTGCCAATAGTATTCCATCTCCTTTCACAGCAGGGTACTGGTTCAGGGGCTGAAACTATGAACGCTGTTCAGAGAAACATGTGGACAGTCGAAGTGGACGACTGATCACACATCTGCATGCTGCATCCTGTTGAAATGCTTCGTCAGTTTTTAGGAGCATCCTTTTGTTAAGTTGGTGAAAATGCTGCTGGTAGTAAACTGAATTTAACCAGTCTGTATTTCCACCTGTTGGAATGCTGGATAAACTTTTAAAATATTTGGGCTAATCACTAAACATAATGTTTTGTTTTGGAAGTTTAAATACATTTAATGCAATGATTCTATATTAGACACTTACTCTGTTGAATTAAATATATGTCTGTTTTAAAACTAGTAACCAATACTGATGAAAACAAATAAATAAATAACTAAACATTGCTTGTAAATGAATTTGTAAACGAGTTGAAACCACAAAGGCAGAAACATTATGGAGTGAAACGCAGGAGCATTGTGAGCTGTTCACACATCCGGGTTCATAATCAACATCCACAACCAGCAGACGCTTATCAGCAGTCGGCAGAGCGGGGGAGGAGGGGGGACGAAAGGAGGGAGAACAGGGGGAGAGCAAAAGAGGGAAAGGGGAGAGAGCAGCAAATTCAAATGACAATTCCCAGTTTCTGCATCTTTCTTTCATTTTCCACCCAGACTGACCTGGTGGACCAGAGCTCCGCTGTAGATGAAATGTTTGTGCTGCCGTCTGAGAGGACGCAGCACCAATGTGGGATTAAGACCACTATTCTCATTCTTTCATGTTGGGAGCGATATCGAGGCCATGGCAAACACATTTAATCAAACACTTTTAATCAAAGTTGAGTGAAAACTAAAAAACAAGTTTTCTGGTTCAGCTTTGTCCCATTTCAGAAAGTGCAGCAATGCAAAGATCCAAGTTCCTACCCAGAAGAAGCTGAGTGAGGGATGTTACTGCGGTCTGGCTTTGTTTTCCTGCTCTATCTCACAGGAAACACAATGTTAGGACTGTAACACTCCCTCACAACCAACATGCTCAGTTTCACAGGAAAATGATGACTGAATTATTGATAAAACACAAATGTGCTAAGATAAGGAAAAGACCTAACAAGGCAAATGACATATCAACAATTAGTTAACATTAAACCTCTGCCAAGACGACTAGCAAAGGAGAGCTTAGATGTTTGGCTACATGCTAACTTGAAAACTACCTTCACTCTGACAGTCTGTATAAGTTAAGTACAGTTTATATATGTGGTCTTGTGACTGATGGATGGATGGCATAGCCAATGTTGAGTTCTTATTACATTAGCTACTTAGTGCTTAGCATTATCCTGCTTCTGAGCCGTGAATGAAGAAATCTGAACAAAACATTATTCG
The DNA here is from genome assembly GCA_028564865.1 of Zenarchopterus dispar. Classification (NCBI taxonomy): domain Eukaryota; kingdom Metazoa; phylum Chordata; class Actinopteri; order Beloniformes; family Zenarchopteridae; genus Zenarchopterus; species Zenarchopterus dispar. Next base: position 35,623 of record JAOWBL010005418.1, read on the forward strand.
GATTTCAAAGAAAATGCGTTTTGTTGTGCTGTTAATTGTTAATTTTACTAACAGACTATCGTAGCTGGCTGTTGATCTGAAAGGGTCCGAGGATGAAGTTTAGCTCAGCAGCAGGAAGCTAGTGCTAAGAGAACATTAGCTAAACACGTCTAAATGAAGCGTTGGCCAAACACAGTGTTGGCTAATCGCTCATTTGTGATGCCGCAAGTGAAACATTTGAAATGAAAGGCCCTGCTGAGATGTCCACGGGCAGCTCTGCAGGTCCTCCTGCAGGGATTGGCTGAGGAGGTGTAATAACAGTTACCTGAAGCCATGTACTGTTTCAAAGTTCCCTCCTGGAATGCTAGTGCAGATAAAATCGGTAGGTCTTTTATTAACAACTCCGGAGTCAAGTTCACTGAATAAGACACAGACTGGAACAGGAAACAGGACATGAAGACTGTAGATACGTGTTTTTGGTTTGGTTCATAATGTCCTACTAAAAATGTTTTATTTGAACCGAAGACAGTTTCTTTCTAACAATACTCCATTTCAGCACAATCACCACCCTCAGTCTAAAAATATCAGCATCTGGGCTCCAGTGGACCAAAAAGCTGGAGAAAGACAGTCACTTCACAGAGCGAGCCCTGTAATTACGCTTCAGAGAAACCCACTGAGAAAATGCTTTCAGATAGGAGTGTGTCACCCCCTGTTAAAAAAGAAAATGGAATTACACAACGTTTCCAACTGTAGTCATCCTCGTCAATACTTACTGACAGCAGCGAACACGCACGTCTCCCAGCTATCCCTGCACTGACTTCCACTTCCACTCATTCACTAACGACAAACTTGGTCTGCAGGCCAAATCCAGTCCACCGGTTCTTTCATCTAGCCTGCGAGAATGTGCAAACACGTTTATGAATGTATAATACCATTTTGTCCAGTTTTAAAGACATGACTGCATGTCAAGGTAACCATCATGACTGTGTTAGCTCTGCCATGATAGCATCTGCCCAGAGGATGTCAATATCTCAAAGTCATCTCCTACCACACTTCAGGAACTGTTTGAGGAGTTTGGGACAAAACAGCAAAAGAAAAGAAAAGAAAAACTCATGACGAGAGCGGACAACTTAAAGAGAAGGAAGAGAAAACGTGTTTTAGCTCAACAGAGAAAAGCAAACATTTTCCTTACTGTTCTTCGCTGTTGGAGAGTGACCCAGATAAAGTTTACCATGGCACGTCAATACCAAGCTAAGTATGCAAACTTCAGCAACTCAGAGAAATAATAAAATATGCAAGAATTAAAAAGCTGCACTCCCAGCATGTGCCTGTAAAAATTACAGTAAAAACAAAGAACGAATCAGCAACGAAAGCAGCTTTATTTCAGCTCAAGAAATCACCAGTCTCTTTTTTAAGGTTAATTTATAAATGAGTGAATGCTGAATATATATAAGCAGTTTTGCCAGAAATATGGTCTAGTTTGTCAGGACCAGTGGTCCCAACATGGAGTATTGGTCCCTACAAAGATCACTGGTCCCAGCACTGACTTCTGGTCCCTGCAAGGACTGCTAGTCTCTGCAAGGACCGTTGGTCCCAGTGTGAACCACTGGTCCCAGCATTGACTTCTGGTCCCCATGAAGATTGCCGGTCCCAGCATGTGCAATGGTCACCAGTCCAAGCAAGGACCGCTGGTCCCTGGGAGAACCGTTGGTCTCTACCAGTTTAGTGAATGTACCAAATCCCCATGATTTAACAAAATAAAAGTCTCACGCACACAGGCTGGGTGCTGCAGCAGCGACTCTTCATTGTTCACTCATGAATTCATCCATTTCGTCACGCTTCACCACACACTGCAGTGAACTGTGGGCAGCTGATTTAATGAGCGTGGAACATGGTAATGAAATGAAAATGATCCCGGAGCCTCAGCAGCTCATCTTTCAGATGCAGCTGGAGTTTGGTTTTCTTCCTTCTTTTACTGGGTTTTCTGTCTGTGTTTTGCTGAAAACATGCATTTCTCAGAACAGAACACTTGGATAAACAAGTACAACATTACTAATTAAAGAAATGAACATATATGCAAGTTCACAATTGTGGGCCCATATATAAATGACAATATAATGCTCGTATATATTTTTCCAAGACTGGTCTCAACAGCAGCATGAAGCTACTGTAGATCAGTGTGGAGCATGTCCTTCCTCCAACTATCGAGGTCGTGGACTGATCTTCAATCCCACAGTGTGTTCACCGTCTAAAAGAAATGTTCTGTTATTTTTAATGAAGTACCCAGTTGTACTTGTAAGGGTACAGTGGCTTGACACTGGAGTAGTGCCCTCTGCAGGGGTATTCATTTATATCCTTATACTGTGGACTTTATGGAGAACAATCTTGTACCTCTGGTGGCAGCAGTATACCGTATTTTGAGGTTTTCAAACACAACTGTTTGAAAATGGACTCTTAAAGGTCCAAATTTAGTTTTTATAGGATATGTAAGCATGGCTGAAATGCTCTCCAATTAAAAAGAACAGAGAATGAAATAAACAACTAATTCAGAGAGACAAGGTCACGAGGGTCTGCTGGAGCCGTTCACCTGGAGAGGTCACCAGTCCTTCACAGGAATATTCACCCAGACATAATAATGAAATCTGTTTTGAACGAATCAGAAATCAGAAAAAAGCATGGCCAAGGAGGAACTCAGAATAACGATAATGGATGTCCAGAACTTCTAAGGTGGCTTCATTTCTCTCGCAGGCATTGTTTTCCTACATGAAGCCATCCCCATCAGAGGGACTTCTGGGAGGTCTCGATCTTCAAATTCCCAGTGGATTCAAAATCGAAATATGTCTCATGTGTCTTTTGATGAGTTACGTTGGCCTCCATCACGGTTTACACAAACATGAACGGGAATCTTTTGGGTCCATCAGGTGACCTGTAGATTTGACAGTGGTGTTTTTGTTGCAGTTTTAGGAAATATTCCTCCTTCAAATTGCCAGACGAAATAAACAATTAATTCAAACTGCCCGAGGAGCCACCGGAGGAGGGTTTTTGTGAAACTGACGCACATTTTATTTGCACAACTCCAGTAGCCCAGTTTGAAGGTTGATGGAAACACACCTGGTGTTGTGTGTGTAATGTTGTGAGCTGTGTGTAGCTCTGTGTATTAGTGTGTAGATGTTAGTGTTTACCTGTTTCTGCTCCACTTCACTCAGCTCTAATGTTGCTTTAAATAGTAAAATGAAAGCCTTATTCTGGCGGTGTATGAGTGTGTTCGCTGCTGACCTGATAATAGGTTTCTTTCAGAGTGTATCTGCCTGAGGGACCTCCAAACAGAACATATGACCTGTGTGTGTGTGTGAGAGAGAGAGAGAGGGACTGAATAGCCACACTGGTGTTTCCGTCCAGGTTAATGAACTACATCTTCTTGTTCTTGTAGTTTTGCTCAGATGTACCGCCATCGTTCATAGATGGTTCGTACTGATCCTGTCTACATCTGTGAACAAAGCAGGTCCAAAAGAAAAAACAAAACAAAACCAAAAAAGCAAATAAATAAAACAGCAAAAACGTAGTCATTTTTTTCCTTTGCCGACACTATGAACCCAAAATATTTCATGTTTTTTTCTCATGAAAGCCATTTAATTATTGATAAATGATGGTTCTTGATGTCTGAAGATTAGTGATCACAAGTGCTCATCTGAAACTCGCTCCACACTGACTCTGTCAGGTTCCTTGAATGGTTTATTGATTTTCTGCTCTGTAGAAAGAGAAATATGCAAATCCTATCAGATCTTTCTTTGAGAAACATTACTTTAAACATTTCAATATTTGTTGACGAAGTGGAGATCATCTGTCCGTCTTTGCTCCTCCAACACTTTCACTGATGCTGGTTTTGTTATAAAGTCACTTGTTGACATCCTGTTTCTTCTTTCACCTCCTTACCTGTTTGAAAAGAAGAAACACATGTCATACTATCTGCATAAAAAATTAAAATCTAAATCCAAGTAAATGTAAATGTTTTTTATCACAACTTTCTCTTATTTTGCGGTTATAAATGTTATTGTTAAAATAAAGCTGATACAAAAATGAATCATGCAAGTTAAATTCCTCCAACAATTGTTTTAACTAATGTTCTTTGGTTTGGTATGAAAGACGTCCTGGTGAAGGACTCATCTGTTGTGTTGTGAATATTCATAATGTCGTAAAGTCATGTTATTTATTTCATTAATTTAGAGATAATCTTCCTCAGGAAGCAGAAGATGATTATTCTTGTTGTGCTCTGAATCTCTTAAAACAATGTTTAAAAGAATAACTATTTTTTTAAATGTAGAAAGACTTAACTTCAAAATAGCTTGGAAATAATTTAATAATTTTTGTTTAGATTGATGTGCAGCAACAGTTGCTTCTTTAAGACATCACTAATGTCTTTCCCTCTTGGCGTTGTCTTAACACACACCTGAATGTTGCAGACCAGCAAACTGCTAAATTATCTGTTCATACACAGTCAGCCCAGCTACTGATGATAAGTTCGAGCTCTGATGATTACATCACTGGGCTGTGGAAGCAGCAAGGGAATACTTTGGGTTCCCCAGTAGTCTTTTTTTTCTTTTTTTTTTTTTTTTTTGGTAATCTTTTTTGAAACAGAAAAAAAGTAGTGAACCTCCCAGAAATGTGACCCAGCAAACACGTGTGAAAAACAGAACCTGACACATCTGATGGTCTGGATTTGAATCAAAGGTGACATGGCAGAGATTGAAACTTGTTGCTGTCAGTTTTACAGTTTGGCACATCTGACACTTTTGTTCTCATCAGCTCAGTGTGACAGACAGTGGGACGGGAGTGAAACTTCCACCTCTGTGAGCAGAGAAGTGACTTCCTGATGTGACACTTCAGCGGATCTGGGTTGACCTCTGGAGCTCACCTTTGATCCCGCCCCCAGAGTCACGTGTGGTCATGTGACCAGGCTGCTGAGCCATCCACGTGCACGTCTCTTCTGTGATAAGAGCGGGCGGCTGGAGTCGTCCTCTAGTGGTCACAACCTCCACTGCAGCTTTTTTGAGGATTACACAGATTTACAAAATCTGTCCAGGGAGATAGAAACAAACAGATGGGTGTCCCCTTCTGCATACACACTCTCTGTTGCCATGGCAACATATGACAGATCAAAACACTGGAGAATCCAGACAGATGTTTGTGTGTTAATTCCTCCAGATTATCCACGTCCTGGTTTTAATGCTCCCTCTTTGTTTTCTGTGTCTCTGTTGTATCGTTCTGTGTCCAGTTCACAGAAGTACTTCTAGAAAGTCTTCACCTGTGTCAGGAGTTGAACAAATAGGAAGTATTACGTTACCATGGCGACTGAAACAAGAGCAACGGCAAGCTTTTGTGTTCATTGAGAGTGGGAGGCACGTCACATGATGTGTAGACTGGGGGGGTTACGATGTGTGGGTACAGAGACCCCATGATGCCCCTGCAAAGAGGATGAGACTCTTTCACAACAGGCATGGATTAGTGCTCCACCTCCCACCCTTCCCCAGCACACACACACACACACACACACACACACACATACACTTTCTAACACAATAATATTAGGGGAATTCTCAGCAGGCCTGTTTTATCTTGGGGGGGGGGGGGGGGGGGGGGCTGCAGATACCGAGATTACATTTTTAAGGGGTTCTTTGTTCAGAATGTTTTGGTACCAACAAAACTGTTAATCTTTTCTGATGGACAATCAGAACACTAAATCCAGTAAATCTGTCTGCCAGGTTCATCTGAAAACAGACAGATCATCTGTGCATGAACATATGTCTGCAGTTCCTGTTCTCATTGTCAGAGCGACTACGAGGTCAGGCATCAGCCTGACTTCGTAGTTGGATTTTTGTCATTTCCAGGTGGAAACCTCCAGTTTTGCATTTGAAATCCAGCACCAAAGTACCAAATATTGCAGTTCCTCCACTGTCCACTAGGAGGTGGCTCCAACGCAGCTTGTTGTGTTGTTAATTGTATTAACAGACAGCCATCTCTCAGTTGGTTTGGACCGGTCCAGGGATGACATTTATTCATATAACTATCAGCAGCTGCCTTCTTCCTGACAGAGCCTGCTTGCCATGGCTAGCCTAGCCTAACCTGACGACAGCCAACCAGGTGCTTCAGGTTCGTAGGTTCTGGCAGCAGCCTGAACCCTCCCACATCAACCTGGAATCCAGCTTTTGGAGTTCGGTGCAAAATGTCAAAAACAGCTGTACCTTCATGGACCATTAGGGATAATGAAATGGTTTGTGGTAACTGAGGGGAAATGGGTGTGATCAAGTATCTGGGCGTGTTTAAACATCTGTCAGGATTGTTTGTTCCAGATCTTCTCTTTCAATTCTGGGTGAAGTCAGCTCCATCGACCAGAGCTCTCACCACTGCACTTCTCCAATTACTGACCAGGAACCTGTGAGCAACATAACAGAAGCTTCTCTTTGGTGGTTATGTGATCATTCTTTGACACTTTTGATTTTGATGTTGTCACTTCACAGCAGTTTTCATGTGACCAATAAGTGACGAATATCCAACTAGAACCACAAGATCAGGAGCTGAGATAGTTCAAACATTTGTGTTTACTGTGTGTGCATACATGCGCATGAAGAGAGCTGAACAACGTGATCTTCTGTCTATATTTCCAAACAGGAACGAGGCAACAACACCCATCCATACTGAAGCACCTGGCCAAAGGCCCAGGTACCAAAGGCATGGAATTAGCATGGACAGTGGGGATGTTTATTAAAATGTCCCTCCCAATGATGTTGAGAACCTTCAGGTGGAAACCCACCTAAAGAAGATATTCAACATTTTGATGCAAATGCTGACCTAAAGTCCTGCAGCAGTCCAGTTCAAACATTCCCTTCTTCGAAACAGTATCAGTGGCACATATCCGGTTTAGTCTCGAGTCCAGGTGAACAGCCAGGTTTTTATGCTCCACCCCCTCCACCTGCTCTCCTATGATGGAGTCAGTGTTTGACCTATTCTTAATCTTCCTAAGATTCACTGTCTTGCTCAAGATGAGAAGATTGTTGTATTTTCATCAGTTGAGTCATTGCTCAGACCATGATTCTCTGGTTCATCTCCGAGTTGGCCTCCAGTCTCATGACATCAGATCACTTTATCTGGTTACATAACTAAGCTGACAATGGTCCAGGAAGTGTAAGCATCTGTCATGTTTGTGGATAAACTGACATTATGTTTGTCCACAGCAGCTCAGAGCGCTCAGATAATCACAACCACTAAAATGTGCCTGAGTGTGAGGAAACCACCAGGGGGCGCAAGACTTCATAATTACTCTGCTTCTGAACTCTGTTATGAATAGTGACTCCTACAGCTTCTGAACACTTCAGGTTCTGATCTCTGCCAGGATCTAATCTTTATCTGATCCATTTCTGACATGTGTCTTTGCTGCAAGGTTCCATCCTGGTCCTTGGCTCTGGACTGGTCCTCATGTGAACCAATTCACTGTGTTGCATTCACTGACCTTCAGGTCCTCAAGGTTCTCGAACCACAAGCAATACACAACCTCAACTTGAGACACAATGAAGAAGACAAAAAGATCAATCTGTAATAGGCTCAAAAAGAGCTGACACTGGGGGAAAAAGACATGTAAAATGGGAGGAAAAAACACAGAAATTGTAACTTAATACATTAATGTGCACTTAAGTTGTGACTTTTATAAACTAATGAATTAAAAAGAAAACCCACCACAGAGGTTAGAGTTATAATTTCAGTTCTTCACAGTACAATACTTGAACATTGTCATTTGACAGGCTACAAATAAAGACAGCTCATTTTACTTTTTCTCAAACATTGAGGCTGACCTTGAACCATCTCCCCACACCAAACAGACACATTCACCATCTAAGAGCAGCAGTACACCACTGTAGGAACCAACACACCACTGCAGGAACCAACAAACACACCTGAAGGAACCAACACACCACTGCAGGAAACAGCACACCACTGTAGGAACCAACACACCACTGTAGGAACCAACACACCACTGTAGGAACCAACACACCACTGCAGGAACCAACAAACACACCTGAAGGAACCAACACACCACTGCAGGAAACAGCACACCACTGTAGGAACCAACACACCACTGCAGGAAACAGCACACCACTGTAGGAACCAACACACCACTGCAGGAACCAACAAACATACCTGAAGGAACCAACACACCACTGCAGGAAACAGCACACCACTGTAGGAACCAACACACCACTGCAGGAAACAGCACACCACTGTAGGAACCAACACACTGCAGCAGGAAACAGCATACCACTGTAGGAACCAACAAACACACCCAAAGGAACCAAAACATCACTGTAGGAACCAGCACACCACTGTAAGAATGAACATACCACCATAAGAACCAACACACAACCAGAGAAACCAACACACCACCATGGGAACCAAACACCACCACAGAACCGACACACCATCACAGGAACCAACAGACTATCATAGGAAACAAAACCCCACCATAGGAACTGACACACCACAGCAAGAACCAAAACACCACCATATGAACCAACACGCCACCACAGAAAGCAACAAACAACCACAGGAACCAACACACCACCATAGAACCAACACACCACCATAGGAACCAACACACCACCATAGGAACCAACACACCACTGCAGGAACCAACACACCACCATAGGAACCAACACACCACTGCAGGAACCAACACACCACCACAGGAACCAACCCACTATCTTACAAACTAAAACACCATCATAGGAACCAACACAATACCAAAGGAATCAAAACACCACCGCAAAACCGACACAGAACACCACTGAGAATGTGTTCTGGGGAAGGTGAAGAGTGTAATAACTAATGGATGACCATAATCACAGTTGTATTGATGTGTGGGTGTGGTCTCTGACTCGTCATATCATGTCATTGGCCTAAAGATGTGATTAGAGCCAATTTCAGTCAGGAAAATATGATATTGCAGATTATACATATTTTATCAAGTGAACTGACAGAAAGGGAACACAGAACTAAAAGAGGAGGTACTTACATACAGATGAAAGCATTTCCTTTACACAGTTTGTGGAGGCTGTAGGTACTCTTGAGATTTTCTGTGCAAAGTGTGAGGAAATGTTATCTAACCCTAGAAGTGACTGCAAATTTTATTGAAGTCTGTGACAGGACTCCTTTAACTATTTTACCTGCTTCTTGTGATTTTATCCTTGATAGTTTTAACAGAAAACTTAAGTCGAGCCTGGACTTAGTAGCTCCATTAAAAACAAAAAAAGTTAAAAACTAAGCCCACTGTCCCATTTAGAAATGAGGAAATTTCAGTGAAACTAAAAGCGTGCTTTTGTCCTGGTTGATGCCAAGATGCTTGGTAGAGCAGCCTGGACTCACACAAGATTTTAGTTCTGGTATTACTGGATCTAAGTGCGTCCTTTGATACAGTAGACCACCTAATCCTTATAAATAGACTTAGGTACACTGCTCCTAACTGGTTCAGATCCTACCTCACAGATAGAAGGTTTCTGGTAAGTATGGATACATGCTCCTCAGGGATCCATAAAATGTGGTGTGCCCCAAGGCTCAATTCTAGGACCAATCATTTTTAATTTATATATGCTTCCATTCAGTGATGTCATTAGGAGACATGGCATTACTTTTCACAGCTATGCTGATGACACACAACTATACATCACCATGTCCCCTGAAGACACACAGCCAATTGATGATCTTTTTAATTGTATTTTAGATATTCAATCATGGATGGCAGAAAACTTCCTGCAACTCAACCAGGACAAAACCGGAGTTTTAGTTATCAGTCCCAAGGCCAAGAGAGGGAAACATTTGTCAAAATTACATGCACTGTCTCTAAAGACATCCGATCAAGTAAAGAACCTGGATGTCATTCTTGACTCTGAGCTTATTTTTATTCCACATGTTAAACATGTGGTTAAAACAAGTTTTTATCATCTGAAGAATATAGCCAGAGCCTACCTGTTTCTCTCTCGCGGCAACATGAGATTATTAATCTGCAATACTATTTATTGCAGATATACTATTTATTTATTTATTTATTTATTTATTTATTTATTTATTTATTTATTTATTTATTTATTTATTTATTTATTTATTT
>JAOWBL010005419.1:0-10238 GCA_028564865.1 Zenarchopterus dispar
GATATAGATAGATAGATAGATAGATAGATAGATACTTTTTTGCTGACTCCTTGTCCTCTTCTATATCCACACATCTTCCCAAGTTTCTTCACCATGCACAGCCACACTGTAGTGACTTTAGTGTCTGTTTCTTGAATATTTCCCTCAACTCCACATAGGTGAAAACTGTTTGGGCCTCAGGACTATATGTCAGTTCAACTGTCCTTGACTCGTAGGAGTTTAACCCTTCAAAGTCATCTTCTCTTTTCATATCTGGTTTTAGATCAACTGGTTCGTGACCCCACTGGTTTCTTCTGGTACTTCCATAGCAGAAACTGGAAGAGCAACTTTGGCCAGTTTGGCCCCACATGAGGCTGCAGACATTGAAATAATTTAACTCTAACTACATCATCTGGGTCTGTTTATGTGACTTTTAAGAAATTTGATTCAGTACGATCTGGGTCTAGTTTTAATCAAAACTACACAGTAGATATGTTCGAATCTGATCATTTAACTATTTTTTAAATTATTTATTTATTTATAAAACACACTGCTGTATAAATAGTAGTTTTCCCATGGAGTTGTTCTTGTACATATGGTCATGAATTTTGGAATCCTTTTCATCAGTCAGTTCAATCAGTCGATCCCCGTAGAGAAAGCCTCTGGGTGGGCCTACCACGATGACGGCAGAGGGGCTCTGTAATCTGGCTGTCAATAGCGCGGATGGCCGAGTTACAGACTTGGACTTTCTCTTTGAAAATTGAAAGACGAAACTCGAATCATTCTTTTATGAATGTGCTTGCTCTTTTGCTGACAGGCTGCATCAAAAGTTTATTTAGTCCTCTTCCCAACACTCTCTGGTGCGGACTCATTTCCGTTGCTCTAAATACGTCACCTTGTTCATTGGTCTGACTGGTCGGAGCACCAACCAAAGTATAGGAGCTGGTGATAGCTGGTGATTTAAAGAAACTGAACAAACTGATAAAGAAGTCTGGCTCTCTTCCGGGGCCTCTGGAGATGATTTTACAGTGACGCGTGCTTCATAAAGTGAAGAAGATCATGAACAACTCTTCATCCTTGTCACAGCACAGTGGTCCAGCAACAGAGGGTCTTCAGTCAGAAGCTTCGTCACATCCAGGAGATCCTTCCTGCTCACAGCAAGAAACCTCTCCCATGAATCTCTGAAAAGATTTAAATCATGAAAACAACTACAACAACTCATTTTCTTCAAGCGATTAATAAAGTATTTTTTAAAATAAATTCAAATTAAAGCAGCATCAAATGGACTGAAGTATAACATGTGTGCTGTTAGACTGTTCTGGGAGACACAACAACGCTTCAGGGACGTACTGCTGTGGCACCCTGGAGGAACGTCTCCACACTCCAGGTATGATTTTTCTTCTTTTTTTTTCTTTCTTTTTTTTAACAGTGTGTTATATTGGTTTTAAGCATTGGAAGAAAGAGCGCCCCAGAGCCCAGAGGAGCTCGTTTTAAAAGGTGAAACATATTATTCCAATAATAATCAAACAGAGAAGAAAATACAAGTCCAGTGTAAAACACCTGATCAGATAATCAGATTAAAGGTATCACACTGCTGTTACAAGCTGCTTTCATTCACCCGAGCTGCTCATAACAGAAAGGTCTTATTAGTTTCTTACAAACTACATATTTGTTATGCAACTACAAGAGTCTATTTAGGGCATCTTCAGAGGGATTTGATGATCAATAATAAATGGCCTGGCCTTACTTAAGAGTGTGCCGGCTCAATTTTGAACACTTGCAGTCAAGAGTGTAGTTGTAGCCTGGGAGTTCATTTATCAAACACTGACTGTATCGCATTTATTTTGTAGTAAAGCCCAGAGCGCACAACAGCAAACGTTGTGAGCTTATTTTGCCACTTGTGAGGAGATGTGAGTTGTCCTATTTTTGTGTCCTCGTTTTACCCAGCTGTTACAAGCCAAAAGGCACTGAATTCACATATTTCTCCCAACTGTTTAAAAACCGAGCACGTGGGACGTTTCGCTCTTGTACTGTGAAACATTAACACTTTGTATTGGTCTGTCATGATGGGTGTAACTCATTATTATTAACTACCTCATTGGTAAGTTATGGGTAACTATTTCATGTTGAAAAGCATTCAGAGGAGACTTTAGAAGAGGTGATAAATTATACAGTCTGTATTTTTTTTGCCCACATCTCTGCATGTCAGCTTCTTGAGCTCCCAGATGTGTCAGATTGAAAGTAAAGTGCCGTTACCATTTGCAGTCATTACTGTTTCAAAAGGCTGCAGCATGTGAGAAAAGAAAAGAGTCGAAGGCCAGACTCTGAGATTTATCCAAGGACGTACATGTCGCCTTCATTTCTTCTGTATTTTGACATGGAATTGAGTTAAAGCTATCATTTTTAAAACAGTTTTAGAGTTATAACAGAGTGAATGATTGCAGCTTTGTTGGTTTTGGTCCGGTTCACTGCTGGATCGCTCAGACATGTTGTTGGTTCTGTGAACAGCTCATTTCGGAGCACTTACAATTTCTATCTCCACTCTTGGACAATATTTGAATTGGTTATATGGAAAGAGGCACATTTTCTGACATTCTTTGTTTCATCCTTGCTTTTTCTTATTGAAGTGATATCTTGGGTTCAGCGTTCAGCTGCTAACAGTAAGTGGCGACTTATTGAAACACTTCATTTTAAAACAAGCAGAAACGGATCCGCTTTCACCGCCTGGATTCCTCTGAGCTGTTAGTCTATCGTGGCAGGAGTCCTCATAGTGACAATTTGAATTCACGGAGTTGGCTTCTTTTTTATCTCCTTTATCCACTTTCCTACCCCTTCCTGGGGTCTCTGGGACATTCATAAAAAGTGACAGTAGCATTCCCGGGAGAAAAAAGAATGTGCCTGACTTTGAGAGGGAACAATCGAATGTTAAAAGGTTTGTGGAAAGAGACCAAAAAGAGGAGAAGAAGAAGTACCATCGGGGTGGAAGGACCCCCCGATAGAGAGAGGAAGTGATAAAGTGTGTTGGATTCCTGGGTGACATTTCCTTTTTTAAAAGATCCCACTTCCATCTTCCGTGTCTGTCCTACAACTCTCACCCCACCACCTCAATTTTCTCCCTCACGTCGTAGCTGCACGCTAGCGTTGCACGAGGGCCTAGAAGCACTCTGGAGTGTCCCAAACATTTTCCCAAGGCAGGCGGGAATGAGATCATTGTCCTTCGCCACAACACAGCAGAGGAGGATCCAGGGGAAGAGGAAATGGGGAGGGACAAAAAGACAGTGGAATGAGAATGAGAGAAGAGGAAGGTGATGAAGGGAGAGAATGAGAGATGAGGGGAACGAGCAAATAGAGAGGAGATATTACATGATGGATGGGAAGAAGAAGAGAGGTCAAAGACAGAAGAACATTTATGGATGTCAGGAGGTGAGAATGGAAATATACAAAGGACTGAAAGAAGAAATGGGACAGATTTGAATGTCTTGGAAAATTACAGGTGAAATGGGAAAAGATGTTGCAGTGATGAGTGAATGAGGGTGTGTTGAAGAGAAAGAAAGAAGCGGACCATCAAGAGACCGAGTGGAAGGAAAAAAGGAAGCCAGGCCTTACATATAGATGAGACAGTGGGAGCTTTGCAGCAAAGGGGAGAATAATAAAGTGTAGTGAAATTAGAAAAGAAAACAGCAGAGAAAAAAGGGACTCAGCTCACGGTACAAAAAAAAGAAAAAAAATGAGAGCAAAAAAAAAAGCAAAAGATTCTGTAGGGAACACAAAAAAGCAGGACCAAGATGATTTAAATAACAGACATAATATATGGTGACTTTAAATCTACAAGTATACTCCGATCACATAAGAATTTCTAAAATACAAGTGGAGCTTTAACATTTAGCATTTACTCCCTGATAGTTGCAGTGGTGCCACATAAACTCTGCACCCTCCACAAGAGCAGAAGAGCACTAGTCAAAGGTACATTTTAAAGTAGACTGTATCTTACATGTTTGTTTTGTTATATGTCAGATATGTTATTGGTCAGTGGAATTCACATCAGTTCAGGGTATTTTTGCAGTGCCAGTTCACAGAGAGGGGCTGTGCCCCCTGAACCCAAACCAGGACCTGGTTGTGTACGTGAGGGGTCTGAAGGCTCTGGATTCAGCTGAACTGAAAACAGATGGAACAGAAAATGGTTTGGGATCCTTTAAGGAAGTCAAAAGCAGTGTTTCTCAGTTCTGATCCTTGGGGACCAGTGCCCTGCTTATTTTAGATCATTCTTATGTCCAACACACTGAGATCAAATTAACGATCTTCAGCCTTCTTTTGGCAATTTCTCTGATTTTGTTGCTTTATCGTGCCTGTCATCTTAGAGCCCCCACCAGTGGAGGCAGATGGCCAACTTCCCTGTGTCTGGATCTGCCAGCGGTTTTATCTTCCTCCTAATTAGGTTTTTTCCTCTTCACTGCTGCCTCTTGCTTACTCAGGAAGGAGGATTGCACTGAAGTGAAAATTTGATGCAATCTGCTGGATTCCTTAAAGAGCCAGTTTACTTTTATTGTTTCTATTTTGGTTTTTTTTTATTGAATTGGCATTATATGAATTTTGAATCTGGACTCTGGAATAAAATAAACTGAACATGGATACAGCTGGACTGATTTGGATCTATATTGAGCTTGTTTTCTGTATGAATGGAGGTAACCTTAGTAATAAGTTGGTGCTGCTGCACGTAATGTGAATTAAATTGAACTCAAGCAGGTATGTGTGACCAAACTCAAAGGAATATGCAATGAAAAAAATAATATAGGCATACTAAATAAAACTGGTTGAGGTCTAATGAAATATAAACATGACCACATGAATAAAAACAAAAACTCTCCCACTGACACTCATCTCACTCCATCAGTGGAAAATGGGTTCGGTGATTGTGAAGTCATTTTCCAGGATGTCTATATATATATACATATAGACCACATTTAACACCTCTTCTCTGAAAAAGTTTATCATCAATCCAAAAGATTCTTGTATTGGACACTGGCATATTAAGATATTTAAAAGTACAAAAAAAGCATTTTTCTGCATGTAAATCTCAAGAGCCTTCACAGAACCTAGATCAGAAAGTAAAAGTGTCCAGAAGACAAACGTGTCACCAGCATGGAAACTGCATCGGTTTATGGCCAATCCACTGGCTCCAACTCTTCCACAAGAACTTTTTTCCACCAAACTTAGGTTTATTTAATGGACTTTTTCATCAACCCCTCTTCAGTCCAGTGAGCCAACCAGGAGCTAAAAATATTTTCTGGGAACATACTTTGTAATATTTCCTGATTCTGACAGGGAGATAGTACGTGTGGAAAATGAAAAGAAACCTTTCCACTGGTGCTTGCCGTTCTAACTGCCTGTGATTTGTCAAGTATTGCCACCATTTTATTTCAGCCTCATTTGTCTGAGACTTATGTGACAGCATGTGAAACCTGTTAGCTTTCAGAAATAGCTGCAACTGTTTTGTAAACATAATAATCAAACAGCTTCAATCAGCTGAGAAGATACAGATGCTCTGAACTACAGTTGATGAGTGAGCTCAAGAGTTTAAGAAAAAAATATTGCTCTGTTTGCTCTAAGCAGTGAATCCTAAGAAATAAAACTTTTATCTCTGATCGTTTCATAACACCTCCATCCAAAGGCACAAACAAAAATGGAGCTGCCTAAAGAGCATTTAGCACAGTGTAGCATGCACATTATTTTAAAAAGTTCATTCAAGTTGTAATTAACACTGTTGTGAAGTGACATCCAGTCCAGGGTCGACATTATACCTCATCTCACATCCAGTGACAGGTTCACACTCAAAATTGCCAAAGCAACTTACAAAGAAGCATGTATTATTTTAGGACCCACACAAGCACAGGGAGAACATGCAAAACTCCACTCAGGAAGGTTCCTACCAGGAACCAAACCGGGACCCTTCTTCTTCTGAGGTGGCAGTGCTAACCATTATACCAGCGTCCATACTTGACCATAAACAGAATAAATCGGCTGCAGAAAACAGACCGATGGACGTAAAATACGGAGACAATAAACCAACGTTTTGGTCTTTGTCATTTTTAGATGGTTTGAGCTGTGTGTTTTTGGATAATTGTCCTGTTGGAGGACCCGTGATCTGCAACCAAGACACGGAGCAGAACAGTATCTCCAGAACATCTTGATGGTCTTAAGAGTTTTGTTGCACCCTAGTGCCAGCCATCTAACTTCCAGGTGTGAGGCTCATGTGGAACTAAGAGCTGCTGCAGTTCCTCGACTGACCACTAGATGCTGGCTCCAAAAGTGAGTCAGTCTCCATTAACGCTCATGTTAAAATGCCAAACTTTAGAGGAGAAATAAAGATATTTACGGCCTGGTTCAAAAAACAGTTTTGGTCTCAATCATTTTTATTTCACACCCATGACAACTCTGAGGGGGATCATTTTTTGTACCATGCCAGGAAAGCTTATATAAAGCATTACATTTATTTCTAATATGACTAACAGTTATCTCATCCTCACATGTAACTGTCATGCTATCGTGCTTAGCGACCACCCATTTGTATTAACCCAGCCTCGGCTAAATATGACTGTCAGTTTTTATTTCACTGTCAAGTCAACCTGTTAAACGGTATATCCCGCTGTGAAGGTCTGACCACAGCTCTGCAGGTATGTCAGCGGAGTTCAGCTGAGGGACCTGGAGCCAAAGCTACCTTTGGTTGACATACAGTGGGTGTGTTTCCATAAGCTTCTCAAGCAACATGGCTGTGCCCCAAACGAAGAAAAAAACGGCTTCAAAACCAGTTTTCATAAACAAATAGGTCCTGTGACCTAATGCTTCATCCATTGTTTCATTTGTTTGAAGAGTAGAGTCCTCCTCCATGAAGTCCACTTTGGCTCAAACAGTGACGGATGCTATGGTGCACCCTGATGACCCTGGAGTCCATTTTCAATCCCTGGAAGTTGTTTTGTGTTCTTTGGCCACTGTTTGTATGATTTATCTCACTTTGTCACCTGTTATCACCTTGTGTCCACATCCAGGGGGGTTGGAACATCCAGGAACATCAAGCTGCATGGAGATGTTCCTGTGACCTTTGACATGCTTGTTGACAGTTTTTCTTTCTTTCTGACCTCCTCAGACATCTCTCTCCTTTGCTCCCTGGTCCATGTTCAGCGCGAGGAACGCCATGATACCAAACAGTAAAGTAACTGCCTTTCACCCTTTAAATCGTCAGACTGACTGGCTGAAAAAGCGAAGTCATCTGAGATGCTGATGAAAGGACACGCTTTAGTTTAACATGTCACTGTGGCCAAAGAATTTTCGATCTTTTCCAGCAGTACCAACTAATTTGTCCACATCAGTTTCATAGTTTTGTTTTGTATGTTTTTAATGATTCTGTTGAACTTCAGTTCAAAAGCAGCTTGTGATTTTCATCAATCTTCAGCAAATTATTTTTCATTATGACTTTTGTTAGTTTCAAGTTATTTCAGCGGCCGTTGTGGTGTTTTCTTCCTTTGATGGAAGAATACCAGCACATTCCTCCACACGTGTATCTGAATAACTCGCTGTGATGTGTTCGGAAGTTGTCGGTGTGTCGATGGTTTTGAACAAAAGAAGAACAGCTTTATCGGTGAGAATATGCTGATGTTTGAATCCAATGATCCAACACCAGCACATAAAGGTGCTGTAGTGGGACAGGATTTAAGGACTGTGTCAGGCTAATGTGGAAAGATTTGGGATTAACCTCAGGGCACACTATATCCAGTACAAGTATTGCAAAGATGGATTCAGTGGATGAATCGATGTCTCAACTACTCCCTCTAACCCAGCGTAGATTTAACCTAACGGGCTGAATAATAATCATCAATGACAAAGAAGAATCAATTCTGAATTTCTGAGTACTTGATTTGTGATCATTTGGTCTCACAGCCTTGACTGGTGGTGACTGGCTGGAGACTCACGCTCGTTGATTCATCTGAGGACACCTTGACTGTTGTCTTTCTGTCATTAAGAAAACATTATAAATTAAAGTACTCCAGAAAATACTGAAAACCTGCTGCAATCAGAACCCGGCCAGGCGTAGATCCGGAGCAGCACATCACTTCTTAGTGTAAAAGTAAACTTTGACACATTTTGATCAGAACTGTTTATGCATCAGATAAAAGGCGTGAACCCCCTTCCTTACACTGAGGTAGGTGGAGGTGATACCTTTAATATGGACACGCTGCAGTCTACCTTACTGTTACTGTTTTTCCCCCTGCGTGCCGAGGCTTTGCAGTAGTATTTCTCTTTGACAGAAGCTTCAGCACATCGTGATGCCGTGTAAGGAGTCAAATCGTTTGTTACTTTTAAGATGTCTGTAGTTAAATTGTATCTTCTGAAGCCAGACTGACTGGTAATCTAGTAAGATATTATTTTTAGACATAAGATCCTGAAATGATTTGCTCACAAGAGATTCGTGAACCTTGAAGACAACTTGAAGATGGGCCCGTAGTTGTTGACTTTACAGGATCTCTGAGACAAATACAAACAATCCTTTTGTTTACACACAAAAGAATTTCATCTGTGAGAAAGGAGACATTACAAAGATGTGCTATGTTTAAAGTGTGAAGTAAATCAGAAATCTTGACTAGAACACACATGAAGCCGCAGTTTACGGTGAATTAAAGAAAAATTTCCATTTCTTGTTTGAGCTAAACTAATCTCATGTTGTTGAACTGTCTTACGTTGTATATAAGACATTATAAACCCACTACATTCAGCAGTTTTAGCTTTTAGTAGAAAGGTTTCTTATGCTGTATATTTTAAGGATTCATATTTGTTATGTGAATCAAATGTGACGGTGATACAAAACATGAGGATTAACCTCCAACAATAAGATCACAGCGGACTGCTTTTAAACAAATTAGAAAGAAAAGTCAAATGGGGTTGACCACAACTTTCAGGATGCCTAATGTGACGTGTCGTCTGAACGTTAACCGCTGTAGCAACACAAACACCCGTATCAGCATTACACCCCCGATATCAGACGCCACAGCAAACAATGAAGAGGTGAATGTGCGTCTTTGAGCTGTGCGTCTTTGCCTTTGAAAGACTTCTATTGTTCCATGTTATCAGATGACTGGTTGGAAAGAGATGGTGCCAGACTTTATTGGCAAAACAACAGTCTACACTGCAAATGCCTCCATCCACCCTTCAACCTGCATCCTGCTGAAATATTGCCAAAATAAAAACAAGCACTGGCTGGTGAGCTTCAAGGAAGTCCACTTTTACTGGATTTGGCTGATTTCTTTTTTGACCATATTCATAATACAGCCACTCTATTGAAAACAAATCCCAGCTGTCATTCCAGGAAACGTGAGGTAGGAGACACCAGGGCCAGGTGGATCAAAGGGTAGGTGAAACACGACGAATATCCAGACCACTTTTTTTTCCCCTCATGTCACTTTTCAGATGTGCAATAATGTCACAACAAAATGTACTCTTTTGTTCATTTTAATTTTATTTCACGCACATGACACATTGTTCTTTTGATATTTTTGTTGTAGTTATTATTATCACTCAAACATAAATTTGTATTTGGAAACATTTTTAACCTTTTATCTACTCTTTGTAGAATATTAAATGACCAAAGTAGTCCGGCAATATTCAAGAAAAAAAAAGACAGAGGGAAGTAAGACAGGTGAAGAATCAGAAGACAAGTATTGGGGGTAGATACAGGACTACAATACATCAGTACCCTCAGCAGACGCTGCAAAATATCTGCCAGGAAAGCTGGAGAGCTAAAGGTAGTTGTCGGTTCCCCCCAAAAATAGGCAGACATTTTCAGCAGATAAGGAGCTGGCTGAGTATCTGGCCAAGGCAGGTGACCTAACACCAAACAAGTAAAGACATTTCCCTGCAAACGTCCTCTCTTGAATTCCATTAAAAATCTGACTTGTGGTCAGAGATGCAGTAAGCTTCCTAAATATACATACATGCATGGATACAGTTAATATATATATATATATATATATATATATATATATATATATTTATAGCTTGGTGATTGGGAGTGGTGTTGTACTGCTAGAAAGTCCCTGATTCACACTCTGGCTGGGACCTTTGCTCCGTATACCCTGGTGTCCTCCTCCTCCAAAAGCATGACTGTAATGCTGACTGCTGATTCTAAATAGAGCATCGGAATATGTGTGTGTGTGTGTGTGTGTGTGTGTGTGTGTGTGTGTGTGTGTGTGTGTGTGTGTGTGTGTGTGTGT
>JAOWBL010005420.1:0-10237 GCA_028564865.1 Zenarchopterus dispar
CCCCAACACAGCCTTCTCCCACCTGGTTCAAGTCTTTAGATTCAATTATTACAAAATTCTACTGGAAGAATAAAACAACAAGGATTAAACTAACTGCTTTACAAAAACCTAAATATTAGTGAGGCTTAGAAGCTCCGAATTTCAGCTATTACTTTCTCGCAAACCATCTTCAGTTTATATACAAATGGACTCACCCCAGTCAGTCAAACGTCACCCGGTTGGATATCGAAGAGGAATTATGCAAACAACTCCAGATTGCAGATATCCCATTCCTTAGTTAGTCCATCAAGCGTCATCCATGTTTTAAAGCAATAACAATAGCCTCTACTCTGAAAGCTTGGTGGAAATTTTATAAAATCACAAATTCCCCCTTTGCTATTTCTATTTTCACTCAAATTTGGAATAACCCCAACTCTATAAGCAACAAAAAAAAACCTATCAACTTCCACACATGGCCGAGTAAGGATATCACTCATCTTAAACACATCTTTCACTCTAATTGTCTGGCATCATTTTCTTATTTGGTTCAGGAAACAGGTACAGTCAGTTTCTGGAATATCTACAAATGAAATCATCAACTGAAACTATAATACCCATTGGGCTTGGGCTGCCTCATTCCATTATCTCCTTTGCTTTGCTTATTAGGAGATTTGTCAGATTTATCAGTACTCAATCTGGACACAGTTAAGAATAAACTTCTTCTTATAGCCCTAACAATCGTCAAGAAAACTATCTTCAAGAGCTGGAAATCAAAGAACAACATACATCTATCTTACTGAAAAAACTTGTTAATTGGGGGGTCCTGGGGCTGTGGTGGGGCCGGGCTACCGTCTTTCCACCACCCCTAGCCGTCGCCAGGGGTGCGTGGGGTGGTTGTTGGGGGCAGCATTAGGGTTTTCCCCCTCCACTGGGGTGGTGTCTAGCTGGTGGGGATCTGGCACACTCCTCTGCCCAGTGGCCCTCCTCAGGGTCACTTCAGGTGTCTGGTTTGCAGCTGGGGATGGGTCTGGGCCCTACCTGGTGCTCTGCTGCAGGGGGTTCCTGTTTGGGGATGCGCATGCCGGCTGCCTGGGCCCAGGGGTTTTTTCCCGGGTTCTCCCAGTGGGGGTGGGCCCTGCAGCTTCCTGATATGACTCCCTTCTCCACCCCAAATAAATAAAACCATCACAACATCAACAAGAGTTTTGGCTGCCAGGACCTTCCACCCTACACACCACATCTCTCTCTGCTTTTAATGCACTCACAGACACAAACAAACTTTAAGCTTTTAATTGAAAAAAAGAAGGGAAAAAACACAGTTAAAAGGAAACCTGTGGAGGCAGGGGGATACCACCCTGAACACCACATTTTTCCTTTTATTTAATGCACCCAGACACATACTTCATGTCATTTTTTTTTTAAAAAAAGGGGGAAAAAAAGAGAGAGAAAAAAAGACCCACCTCAAATTAACTGGGGTAGAGGAGGGATGGCTGAATGATGGTGGGGTCTTTGGGCCCCGCTCAGCCTCGTGGGTCCCGGCGGCGATCGGGGATCTGGGTTGTTGGTGTGTGTGTCTGTAGTTTGGGGGATGCCCATGGTGGGGTCCTTGTGGGCTTATGTGGGGCTGGGGCACACTTTGGGTGGTTGACTTAGCACTTGGGGCAGGCCTTGGGGGGCTGCTGGGTGGTGTGGTGTGTTAGGTTATTGCTGACTGGTACGTCGTGGTTTGTGGGGTGCCATCTGGCTACCCCGGTGTCGTCCTCAGGATTATGGGATGCACCGTCTTGTTTTGTTTGCTACCTTTGAGTTGGATGTGGGCAGGGGGTGGCAGATGTCTTGGACCCTTCCCCGCTGCTGGTTGCGTTGCCCTTGTTCTCCCTTTCTTCCTCTTCTCCCCCTACCTCTGCCGCTCTTCCCCTACCCCTTTGGTCTGCCTTAAGCAAAGTCTCTGCTTAAAGAGATTTAAGATGCGCCAGAGGAAAGAAAAATAGAAAGGCTGGAGCATATTCTGCTATCAGGTATGAGGCAAGTTGCATCCTGATCTCCAAGTCCATTGCAGCCCCAACACTGAGAGAAATGAGACCATCGACCACTCAGACTCACAGTCACTCCTGAGGTCAGTTTTGAACCACCTGTTAATCTAACATGCTTCTTCTGGTATTATGGGATGAAGTCGGAGAACTGGGAGAGAACAAGCAAACTCCACACAGAATAGTCCCAGTCAAAGTTCAGACTGGGAAGTTTTTTGCTGTGAGGTGGTTGTATTAACCACAATCAGACCACTTTATGACTAAGTAGTTTTTTGTTTTAAATTATTATCGAATATAAAGTACCATTCAAAAGTATGCGCACATCTACACTTTCACTTTGAATAAGTAGATATGTCCAGACTGGTACTGTAAATAGAATGTGGTCAAGGCAATTATGTCATTATCAAAATTTTTTGTTCATCTGCATCATATGTCAGTGTGCAAATACACTTCTCATAATAGTGTTTTTTTTTTTCAATAGCAATATCAAGAATATCTGGGTGAACCTTTGAATGGTACTGTATGTAAATTCTCACAGTCTCACAAAAACCTAAACTTTTTAACTTACAAAAAGTTAAAGCTTGGTAATATAAGCATGCATACCTTTTATATATGGAAGAAAGCTTATGACATCATTTTAAAATATTGTTAATGAATTGAACAGTAAACTCCAATGTCACATGGCTTTTTGAAGAAGAGCCTGGCCATTTAGTTCCCTCAGCCTCTGGCTTTCTTGTGGAGAGTGATATGTTCTTTGAGGCAGGAAGAATGGTTGGCCACTTCTTTCTTAATGGAGGACCTTGCTTCCCTAAACTGAGCCCTGTTGTTATTCATGTCCTGCTTGGTGGAAACCTTGAAATTTCAACAATTATACTAGAAGACTGTCCGGACCTGGACATCAGAGAGCCGATTAAGCTTGTATGTGATTTTGAAATTCCTTTCCTGGATAACATTTTTATGCTCTGGGAAGAATCCAGTTATTTTATAGCCACTCACTGCACTACACTTTTTTTTTTTAATTTTATATGTATAGCACAAAATCTGACATTGCTTTTTTTCCTTTAAGGTTGAAGGGGAAGCCAAGCTCTCAGATGCTGAAAGAACAAGTGTTTAAGACTTGGTCTGAGCGTGGGACATCCCTTCTCTGACTGAGAACAATCAAAAATGGCTTTTCGAGAAGCTGTTGATCCATGCTGTGAGTGAAAAGATTTTTATGTTCAGAATTATAAGGAATGTTTTGGTGTAGTGTTTTTTTTTCTTTCAATTTGAGCACAATTATTGGACTTTTGAAAATTAAAGTGTGTATAAAACCTATCTCATCATTCATATCAACTTATTCTTTTGGGACCCTCAGACTATAGAAATCTTCATTCACCACTAGAAGTAAACATAATACCTTTGTCCAAAATAGAAATTTTACCTGTCAGTATTTTAATATTTGCAGTATGTATTACCCAGATTGCACTTAATTTGTCTGTCTTTTTTTTCATTCATTAATTTCCCAGATGATATGGTTATCCCAGAGATACGGATTCCATGTGTCTGGGGTTAGATAGGAGAGCCCACTTCCATGTTCAAAGAGCCTTCTTCCTCATAGGGAGGCATGTCTATGGGATTAAGGAGGTCTTCAAAGTATTCCCTCCACTGATTTACAATATCTCAAGTCGAGGTCAACACCACACCCTCTCCACTGTACACAGTGTTGGTGGTACACTGTTTCCCCCTCCTGAGCTGTCAGATGGTGGACCAGAACCTCTTTGAAGCCATCCAGAAGTCCTTCTCCATGGCCTCTCCACACTCCTCCCATGCCCAGGTTTTTACCTTTACAACCACCAAAGCCACATTCCGCTTAGACTGCCGAGACCTACCTGCTGCCTTTGGTGTTCCACAGGTCAAAATGACCTTATAGGACTCCTTCAGCTTGTTTTGCGTCCACCAGCATGTTTGTAGTTACTGACAGGCACAACAGGCACCAACAATCTTAATGGCCACAGCTTCGGCCAGCTGCCTCAATAATAGAGGGATGGAACATGGTCCACTCAGAGTCAATGTCCCCCACGTACTCTGGGACGTAACTGAAGCTCTGCTGGAGATGGTGGCTGAAGCTCTCTCTAACCGGGGACTCTGCCAGTTATTCTCACCAGACCCTTACAATACGCTTGGGTTTGTCATGTCTGACTGGTATCTTCTCCCCACCATTGGAGCCAAGAGAGGGTGGGAGAAAATGAAGAGAGGAAGATGAAGAGCTCCTCTCTTCACTTGAGTGTCCAAGATATGTGGCCACAAGTTTAATGATACAACTACAAAGTCAATCATCGATCTGGGACCTAGAATGTTTGGTATCAAACGTGCATGTGCACACCCTTATGCTTGAACATGGTATTTGTAATGGACATTCCATAACGACCACAGAAGGCCAAAATCAAAACACCATTTAGGTTCAGATCGAAAGGGCCCTTACTACCAATCACACCCTTTTAAGTCTCACTGACAATGCCCAAATGTCCAAATGTTGTTCATCATTGTGGACCAGAAGGTGATTCCATGCAGTGCTCTGAGATTGGTGCTTTTGATGGGCTATTCAAAGCACACTTTGTCTTCAGCCTCTCTTATGATGAAGCTTTGTCCGGTTTCTACACTTTCATTCAAACCACTGTGTTCAACATCGATGTTGGAAAGACAAAAAAAAATAATAAGTTCACGAGTCAAGGAATTGAAAGCACAGCTTCTGCAAGTGCATTAAAGTGTTACAAATTTTAAATGTAAGAATGCAGTTACTAATGTCCTAAAATGCTCTCATGTTTATTTGTAAAATGCACAACAAAATATGTTCAACTCTTTGTTGACATTTAAAGTTTCATCATGGTTCATATTCAGCAAAAAAAAAGTGTTTAAAATGTGGCATGTATTTCATCTTTTTGCACATACAGTGGCTTCAGAAAACATCTTAATACTGTGGAGGTTTACTTTGTTATATGTTAGATTGACATTCATGTTCAGATGTTTGATGGTACTGAATACCAGATTGGTTTATTTATATTTACTCGAACATCCGATGACCTACCAGAGTTTAAAAAATTCTGCAGTATTGTAATACATGAACAAGGGCTGTCATAATAGGTTGTATTGTCAATACCATGTACACTTTCATGGATACTGTATAGATGAGAAAATTGAGGAACATTATGTGACCAGCTCACTTATTTTTGACCCTTTAATAAACAACATTCTAATGTTTGTGGTGCAGTTTAAATAAATATATTTTCAACTAAAAATGGCCTCCTTTTTTAGTGAATACTATTTACAACATAAATTTTAGAAATTGAGAAAAGCTATATTTACACTTTTCAGTGTTAATATGGGTGTTGTGCAACAGAAGGGGGTGCTAGTTTAATTGTTAAGAAGTGATTAATAATTGTCTGATGACAGTGTTTAATAATGTAAATGAATTATCAAAATGAATAAATCAAAATTAGTAAATCAAAACAGTGCAGCACCTGAATATCAGGAATTAACTAAACAGCACTATCAGTCTCAAAATAGTTATTCTATGTGTCAGCCTATTACTAGGGGTGGCACTATAGAGTAACAGTGAAGGAGGGAGTCCAAGCCCAGACCTTTGCAACCAGCAAATGTTTCAAATATGTGTAAAATAGCACAAACAACTTCTCTTATTAAAATGAACCAGAATTTATTAACACAAGTGTCAATAGTTGCAATCATCAGCACGTGAAACAAAATTCCAGTCTAAACTACACATAAGCAAACAACTAACTAAACATGCAACAGAAATGTCAGTCTATATACGTGTGTGTGTGTGTGTGTGTGTGGCAAGATGGCTGCGATTGTATGTGATGTAAACAGACAAGATGGTGGACCAAATCACGTTGACAGAATGACAGACCAAATCACATTGACAAAGTCTCGTGATTCAAAATGGTGGACGTAGTCACATAGTAACGTAGTCTGGCATGTTTCAAGATGGTGGACGAAGTCATGTAGTGACGTAGTCTCACATGTTTCAAGATGGTGGACGAGAGTTCACCGCGCCACCAAGAACAAAGGAAATCTGAGGCCTTATGGCCGAGCTAAGCATACATGTGTGATAGTAGACAGAAGCAAGTAGGGAAAATTGGAGTGATTTCTTACCACCTATGTATTGATTGCTCTGTTGCTTCCCACACAAAAACGAGTGTGAAGCAGGCTTCACCACACTCGCACTGATCTTTTAACTGGGACACAGCGGTGCAAACGGCCTGATGGTAAGGAAACACATCCAGTAGCCCAGTTAGAGGCTAGCAACAATCCAACACAACTTATAAAATACTGAAACGCAACACACTTCAACGGACTGCCAGTCCATTTAAATGAACACTAGCAAACTAAAACAACAACCAAAAAGAGAACATAACCAAGAAGCACATCAATAAGCACGTTCAAACTTAAAAATCTACGCTATCTCTGCCCAGACGCAAGCCTCTTACTTGGGTTGCTATGGAGCTGGTCGGCGTCCTCATGGTTTGAAAGAAAAATCTAGTAATCCTGACCACGAGCCAATCGCTCATGGAATTTTACGATCAACCGGTAATCCAGATGTGAGTGGCTCCTTTACATCTCTCTCTCTCTCGCTCACTCTCTCCCTTTGGAAGGTGAGGGTATGGCATCGCCGGCACTGAAGAAAGGAAGACAAGTCGGCTGGCCTGTCTTCCTTCAGTGGTCATCTGAACCCGTTAGCATCATCTGGTTCCACATGGATCCTCTGTTCCAGTCATCGGGGCCCTGGAACATCCACTGACCACTTTGATTGGTGCGGGTAGACAAAGAATGCGATCGCTGGTTCTTGGTAACCAGCGGGGTTTCACAGATGCAGCTGGATGGAAGGCCCTTCAGCTGATGGTTGGAGGCCCTTCTATGAGTTGGGTTGTAGAGGCGTTGCTTTTGGGTGGAGAAAGTCAGAGATGAGTAGGATAACAGAAGAGGCAGAAGAGCAACGAGAGGGAGTTCCTGCTATTTATAGACAGGTGGAGCTACTGCACATCGGCAGGGATCTCTGCTGGGTTTCAGTGTCTATGCCCAATGAGGATACCAATTCCTTATCTCAAAGTGTCATAAAATGCAAAGCCTGCTGGACATTTGAGCCATGTCAGCTCCTTTGTCTGGAACCATGCGGTCAGGCTTTGCTGGTGAGATTAGGCTCCTTGGTTTCAACACATGACTGTGGCCCAACATGGGGCTGTCTCTTGTGTAGTTACACATGCCTGTAAGAGAGTTGGAATCTAAAAATTTTACTCTAATTAGTGTTATTAGTTGTTAAACTTTTAACCCCTGAGAGTCTATATTTACACTAAAGTAGTCTTCAAAAAAACTTAGATTAACACTATTTGGTGTGGACCCATATATCAATCAATCAATCAATCAATCAGTGAATCAATCAATCAATCAATCAATCAATCAAACTTTATTTATATAGCACTTTTCACACAATAAATTGTAGCACAAAGTGCTCTAACAGTACACTGTCACAGGGAGCTGTCTGCATCAGGAACATTTAAATATGGCCCCTCTTGCAGTGGATCAGACCACTGGAGGCCAAACCCATATAGATTGTTAAAGTCAAGTCTGTCTGGACTCCATGGGTGAACCCCAGACACCAGGTGCTCCCTGGGTGATCCCAGGCGCTATAACCACAGTGTTTAGCTGATGCAAGATTTGCATAAGCTTCCTGCTGCTTGGCCAAACTTCATCCTTGGACCCTTCCAGGCCAGCCCACTGTTAGTTATTATGTTCTGTGGGTCCAGTTAAAAATACAACAAAATATATTCTCTTTGAAAAATGAGTGAATATGGTCTGTTTGATCTTTATTCACAGCTGAGAGGCAATTAACCTGAATTAACCTGTCTCACCACTTTGAGGTGTCTTTAATGCAAACTGTCAAGAAATTCAAAGACCCTGGGAAAATATCTATGCAGAGATTAAGATTGAAAACCAGTGGTCAAAGCATCTGGAATCCCCCCTTGAACTCCAAATATATAGGTATAGAAAATGGATGGATGCTGATACTGCTCTACATGTTCCCCAAACTGGATTTGTTAACCATAGTAAAAAATTAATCTATTAATTAATTAATCTTTCAGTTCATCCATCAGATGGTCAAGGGAAAAAAGGCTATTTCATTAAGAACTCCTTCATCCAAACTAGTCTTGTTGGGGTTTACACAAACAGCCACTAAGTGGCCCATATGAGCTCTCAACACAAAATAATAATGATCTCCAAATATATCTCACTGCAGTTAACAAAACAATGGATGGATGGATTTATGGACAGATGGGTGGACAGATGGATGATTTCTTGCACATGTGTAGTCAGTATATGTATTGTGAATGGTGACAGAACTGAACTGCTTGCATCTATCCAGAGTTGAGCCTTGCATACTGAAAGTATGTTAATGCTCTTCCACCTGCCTCTATAATAGTGCTATCTTTTCCACTTGATAAAATGAAACAAGTAAATGATGCATCGAAGTTCAGTGCAGAAATCATGAAATGATAGTTTGTTATTAAATCAAATACTGTAAAAATAAAAATGAACTAGCATCTCATCCTTTTTGGCTGAGAATCTTTAAGCCAACAAGTTGCATTTCAGTTTTTAGACACTGAATGGTAAAGCAACTAATAAAGTGAATTTTGATTTTGACACCTGCACACCTTAAGAACAGAACAGTGAACCATTAAATGAAAAAAAAAAAGTCACCTGCAAAACAGCCCACGTTTTTCACTGTCACCAGAGGTATGCAATCCATACAGTTCTTCCAATCTCATAGTCACAGAGAAGTCACCAGTAACAAAACCGCCTCTTGCTAAGCTTTTAAAGCAAAAGTAACGCAGCCACACATAGCCTTGAAGGAGGTGCTGCGTTATTTTAAAAAAATCAATCAGCTAGACAAACTGGTATGAAATGGGAGTGAGATAAAGTGATGATGTGGTATTGTGACCTTTAAACAAAGGTTTCTATGACATCCCAACCACTGAAATTCCTGACCTTTGTGGTACCATTACAGAAGCCTCTAATCTGAATGGCTGTGGGGACAGGAAAGAGCAAATGTACGCCCATATGCATTCTACATGGAGACACATGGCTTACAAGCTTGTATGCCATTTGTTTCATTCATACTAATAACAGCACATGCACAGAAAAAGCAGATATGTGAATAGATATATTTATAATTGCACATACATGCATCCACAAAAGAATAAATAAATAAATGCAAACACACAAGGCAGAGACATACAGTCGGACATACATGCATGCAAACAGATACTCAGCAGCATTTATGGTGGCTGCAAAGGCCAGATGTAATAATGGCCTCTTCTATGTTAGTTATTCAGGCTGGAGCATCTCTCTCTGCTCCTCGGTATACTTGTCAGGAAGGGCATGCACTGTTTGAAATTGCAAAGTGCTCAAAGTGAACCAATGCTTTGTCTGTAATTTAACTGAAACTGTGCATTTACAAAAAGAAAAATGTGTTCATTGTGAGTGTTCAGGCTCAACAACCTGACCCATTTAATTAAAATGTTAGCAGTATTTACATGGAGTATATAATTTGATTAGTATAGATTACATTTGTCAATTAGGAGTAATTGATGATGTTTGAGTAATTCACATGATGTCAGAAGTCAGCTGGAAGTAGTGTGTCAGTGATACTCACTGCTTTACTTTCCTTGGATCAGTTAATTCAAATAAAGACTAATAAATAAGATAAGACTGAAAATTGTTTCTTTTAAATAAAAAAAATCAAATTTGCAAATAATGAAAAGAGAACTCGCCTTTTCATATATTATACTTCTTTTCAAGAGAACATGTTTCCAATTTGCAAGGTCCAGGTTGTGCTTTTCTGCAGGCACTGATGTTCAACTGGAAAGCTGATATTGACTGATATTCATCTATCTTTTATTGCATTTCTAAAAAAGGGTGGAAAACCATTTATTAATGGTTTTGCATTTATTTTATATATATATATATATATATATATATATATATAAATATATATACACACACATATATATATATATATTCATATGTGTGTGTGTGTGTATGTATATATGTATATCAATTTCAATTTTCAATTTTATTTATATAGCGCCAATTCACAACAAAAGTCACCTCAAGGCGCTTCACAGTGTAGGGTGAAAATAAAACAGTGTTACAAGGAAAATCCCAACAATCCAATG
>JAOWBL010005421.1:0-10236 GCA_028564865.1 Zenarchopterus dispar
AGATGATGGATGGATGATGGCTGGATGGATGGATGGATGATGGCTGGATGGATGGATGATGGATGGATGGATGGATGGATGGATGATGGCTGGATGGATTGATGGCTGGATGGATGGATGGATGATGGCTGGATAGATGATGGCTGGATGGATGATGGCTGGATGGATGGATGATGGATGGATGGATGATGGCTGGATGGATGATGGCTGGATGGATGGATAGATGATGGCTGGATGGATGGATAGATGATGGCTGGATGGATAGATGATGGATGGATGATGGCTGGATGGATAGATGATGGATGGATGATGGCTGGATGGATGGATAGATGATGGCTGGATGGATAGATGATGGATGGATGATGGCTGGATGGATGGAGGAATGAAAAGAAGGTCTAGAACCCCCAAGTTTGTTGCCAGCCCATCTCAAACATCTCCACTGGTTGCTCACTCTCAGTTTAGGTTTAGGCATATTGGTGAGGTTAAGAAACTTAAAAAGTACTTGCATGTAGGCATGAAAAAAAAAAAAAATCAATGGTTGGACTTTAGACATGTACTACTAATTTTAGAAAGTCCATTCCTGCCACAGCTGCTTTCACTAAAACTGATTTTACTTTTGATCTTTTCCTCTTTTTTTAACTTTTTTTTTGGTCACTGGTCACATTCTCAAAATCAAGCTTTTCTAGTGTTACTAAACTTTTAAAAGGGAAATGTGATATTTTTTTAAATCAGACATTTAAAGATGTTTCTGTGGAGTTCGGGATGATATCTTGTTTTCTCCTCCTCAGTCACACTTATTACATCCATTTCCAGTTCTTTCTTCAGTTTACTAACAAAATAACTGAAATGATCAATATTCTGAATATATTAAAGTGCAGATAACAAAGCTCCAGTCTTTCTCTCGTTCACTGCCCCCACCCACTAAAACTCACCCTCCCTTATCAGAGTGCCAGCCCTCACCCACCCCACCTGTAGCGCCAGGCCACATCGCCACGGTTACTCATTAACCAGGACTTCCTTTTATCCAGGCCATACAACCCCGAGGTCACTGCCCGACCCACGGTGCTCAGTTTCAGGTGCTGCTCGCCCACTGTACTGCTGATTATCTTTTCTTTTTTGTTTTTTTTTTAACGGCAAGTCAGTAGCAAAATGTAAATTGCTGTAATTTGGCTCATCAAATCACAGCTGATGGATCGAAGAGTCTTGATGATTAATTTTATGTCACTTTGTTGTAAGTGAGCTGAAAAAACAAAAAAAATGGAGTGGTCCAAGCTGATTAAAAATAATAAATGATATGATCTGAGTGATGTATTGGAAAGAGCAAGTAAAAGAAAAGCCAAACTGTAAAAATGATTAATAGTAATAATAAAAACATGATTAATCATTAACAGAAGTCTATTGTATTGTGTCCTAATTAGAGCGTCTGATAACCTCTCGGCTTCTGTGGGACTGTGCAGAAGGGTTTTTCCTTCAAGTAAAGTGTTTTTACTTGACAGTTCAGTCTTTGCAATATTATCCCAGAAGTATTGTGCAAACTTTTACAAATGTGATGTTTTGAAACGTCATCCTGCGTGGTCTTCTTCCACTAAGGTAAAATCTTGAACAATGACTTCCTAAAAGTGGGTAAATACTCCCTCTAATGAAATTGAAACTGATAGTTTGAGCTGAAAAAAACAAAACAAAAAAAAAGCTGATTTAAATCTGAGGATGGGACCTGCGGCTGGCGCGGCGTGCACGTCACGAGAGCCTGCGACTGCTAACGCAGGTGGTTAGGTGTGCAGTGATGTGCAACATGCCGTGAACGGATGACACGATGGCGGCAGACCATCCCTCCATCACCGCCCTTCACTCTGTCAGTCGGCTGGACGCTTTTTGATCTTGATGAGGACACGCTTGACCTCATACAGTTTAAATCTCAGTCCGAGTCGTCGCCACGACGACGTTGTCTCACTGCACTTGGAGGACGACGTCTGCGGAGGTGCAGGTGGCGATCACGCCATCCGCTGCTCTGGTGTTTTTCTTCCATTTGCAGAATGGAAACAGTTGGCATGTGTTCTGACTTGATATATTTCTGTCTCCGCTCAATGACCGAGTGATAAAGAAACACGCTGAAAGAAAGAAAGAAAGGCCGTGGGTGAGCGAAGCAGGCAGGTCTGACCAATCATTAATGCAGCAGGTATGCCCCACGCCGTTATCAGCTGGTAGAAAGCCAAGCCTCAAGCTGAAAAACAGCACAAAAAAAAAAAAAGAAGCCTTATCAGTCGAGGTCGACCGAGCTCTCGACTTGCCAGGCCTTGAGACCTGAGAGTGAACCAGGGAAACTCGAACGCTGAAAGTTAAAGCACATGTTGTGAAACAGGCCTGTGCAGGGTTGAAAGTCCTACCTGCAGGTTTTTGGACCGTTACCACCTTAAAACATCTCTGTTGGTTTTATGCCGTTTCAGTTCAGCTGTAATTAATTCAGATTTAGGTAAAGACGTACCTCACCTTATCCAGGTATTTACATTTACAGTATAAAAACGAGAACGTAGTCTGCTGCAGGTTTCAACAGGAACAAGTTTTAAATCAAAGATGGTGTTTAAAAGTATGATATCAATTTTCTGCCAAAAACTCTGTACATTAAGCCCTCCTCATTAAAAGAGATTGTTATTGATTAATTACACATGTTGTTGGTTTTAGTCCAAGAAATACACTTTTTTACTTTTAAAAAAAGAAGTTACAAGCATGGCCGCGTCCAGCTCGTCATTTTGAATGAAATCAAACGTTGTGCTTTACCGGTTACAGCAAAAGTGTAAAAGCGCTCTTCTGTCGCCCTTGTCGATCAAACAAGGGAGGGGTTGGGGCAGGGTCACTCGCAGGCTTCCAACTGATCCCATCAAAACCACTGTGGCCAGCGAGGATGTGTGTTTGCACAGTAGTAAAAACCTGAAAGAACCCAGCCCTCTTTGTCCCACCCCTCTTTCTCCTTCGTAAACTGTCCCTCTTTTACCCAGAATCTCTCAGGAAACCCAAGTCAAAAAAACAAAAAAAAAAAAACCCACCCGAAACTCGTTCAGTTTAAGGTTTTGCTCTGCATGTTTTTATTTCTGTTGGTGAGTTTGCTGAATTCATGCAGACGCTTCTCTGAGTGCATCCCACTCCACTGTGACCGCCTGTGTGGGCTGAGACCCTCGTCCCCTGCACTGACAGATAGAGCCGGTGCTATTAGCTCAGTGCCAGGTGAGTCTGTGGGTAAACAGAGTGGACAATAGATCCAGCCCATCTCCTCCTGTCAGCCCAGCTCTCTCAAAGCCAGCCATTGTTTTGCACATACTGAGCATGTGTGTGTGTGTGTGTGTGTGTGTGATCTGAGAATATACCCCACTGTACACCGGCAGATACTCACGACAGCGTGCACAATACCTGCAGTGACTCATCCAGACATGAGTTCAGGTGCAGCTGTTCTTCAGCATCAGTCCTTTGACAACTTACATTTAAACCTTTACCCTCATCAGTAAAAAGGTTTAAATGTAACTTGTGGTGGATATAAAATAAAAAAATAAACCGTTTCAGACATGTTTTAATTACATCAGGTTCAAACTTTTTTAAGAATATTGTTTTGATGAACAAAAACCTGCAGCTGTATTGAATCCATCATGGAGGTATCAGTACATAAATGAACGTATCTGCTTACAGCCACTGTGTTTGTGGTCTTTACTCAGACCTCGGTATTGTCTAAGAAAGCACTTTAAGACCTCAGCATTGTTTGAAAAAAAGCCTCCTGAAACCCGAGGGGCCAACGGCACAGTTAGTTAGCATGTGGCTAACTTAGGTCTGCTGTCATGCCAACCACCAGATGAGTTTATTTCACATTTAGTCCCACTGACAACATCACTCCTGTTGTTGAAAATAATTCGACCACGCAATGATGCAGTTTATATGAGGCCAAACTACATGCTTGCAATAACCCAGCCATCCATTTTCTGAATCCGTCTACTGGGTCACGGGGATCTCCTGGAGCCAGTCCCAGCTCTCCACAGGTGATAGGCAGGGGTACACCTGGACAGGTCAACACTCTACGGGCCATTTAGAGCTCTCACTTAAGCTAACTTACATGTTTTCTGGACTGTGGGAGGAAGCCGGAGTACCCGGAGAAAACAAGTCGTAGAATAGACCACCTTTTACCACCTAAAGACTTAGATCATGGGAGCACAACCCGACTCGAGCAAAGCTTTTTTAAAACTGTGCTCATTTGTCTTCTATTTTAAAATTCCTTTTAAAATTGTTCAGTGAAAGGTTAGCATAGCTCAATACTACCTAACTTGCAAGTTTTTACTTTACCGTGCATCACAACAAGCATCTGATTCACGGTTAAAACTTCCAGGCACAAAACTAAACTTGGCTTTCGATTTGTAGCTTCTGATTCAACAGAACCCCTTTTACCCAAACGTCACAGTGCACAAGAAAACATTTAAGACACAGGTTCTAGTCACAGCCCAACGGCACTAAAGAAGTCACATGATTAAAAGTTTGCCTCGTCACGGTTTGGTATCGCTGCAGGCCCACGACCTGACCATCAGTTTATCGAGTGAAATCTTTTAATGGTGAGATGTTGCAATAAAAGAAGGTCTGTTGACACAACGAAACAAATAATTAGAGATTTTAGCCGTGTTTCCGGGGCGAATACGCCACACCAGAATCTTTGACTGAAAAATAGACAGCCGACCACCAGGTGGCGGTAATGTGCTTTTTTTTTTTGCTGTTTGTAAATAGCCAAAAGTATTTAAGGGGAAAATACAGAGAAGAAGAAACCCATAACTATGGATGCCACTTTTGTTTTGGTTTTATTTGTATTTTTTTTAACATACACTGTCGCACCGAGTGAGATTACCAGAACCTCCCTGTCGGACCTCCACACTAGCATAATATGCCAACAAGACCTGAACCGAGTCCTCGGTCCATCTAATGCTTTTTCTTATCATCTCCAACTTCATCGAATGTTCTCGTAGTAAAATGTCCCTGCTCCAAATGGTCCAAATGACTTGTGGTCACATGACTTATGTTCACTCGAGACTGCTGGATGTAATTTAGACCAAGCTGAGAACCTCTCCTACTACAGGGACGTTTTTGGCCCCGTAACGGTTCCTGAAGACCACTTTTACAGAACCATTCCTAGCAATGAAGACACGAGTAAACAGCCCAGCCGTGAAAAATCCACCCAGAACTCCCACTGGTGGAAAAGCACTTTGAAACGATTTCAACCTTTTTCCAAACTTTAAAGCTCAGAAAACGATGACGACATTTTGATGTTCTGTGATGTAAAGACTACAGACCATCTTTGTACTAGCTCCGAACCTCTAGAAAAGTTCATTTAAATGTTAAAAAAAAATCTGACTAAAAAAATAAACTCATATGTCCCTTTTTCAAAGCGAATACAGCCGTTTATATCTTCTAAAAACAGAATTCTTTGAGTTTCTACCAATACATGCAGTTGTCTATACAAAGTTTTTGTTAGTTTTTACAACACGGAATAATTAATAAGAATTAAGATAATTAAATAATTAAGAGTTATGTTTGATGTGTTCTTGTTTATCTGAGGATGTTTTTCCCTCCTTTTCAGTGCTAGTAGGGACTATTTATTTGATTTGATTTTATCCTGAATTAAAAGAGGGTCTGGTTTCTTTATTGTGGGACTTGTTTATTTCTAGTATAACTTTCTTTTTTTTTTTAACGAGTTTATGCTTTTTACATTGAAGCATCTCACTCAGATTTCTCTCTACAGCGGATCAATATTAGTGTCCATGGAGACAAAGTCCTCATGTCCTCTTCGTTCATACTAGTACGACTTTCCTGAGAGCTGATTCCAGGAGGGACCATGGTGATGCTGAAATGGTTTTTAAAAAGAAAAAAAACAACAACAACAACAGAGTGATATGTTTTGTTTTGTTTTTAAACTTTTGTGGCAGTTTAAACAGATGAGAGAACATCCCAGACTGAGGTTCACATCCCTGCTCCTCCTTCGCTGTCCTCCCTCCTCCCATCCACCATATTGAGCAAACACACCATGTAAACAGCTGGGAAGAGCATGTGCAAGTGTGTGTGTGTGTGTGTGTGTGTGTGTGGGCCCTATAGATGTATATATATATAATCTGTTTATGTGTATTAGAGGTTAAAACAACAGTAGTTAAACCAATAAAGAAAAAAACACAACAGAAGAAATAAAAGAACGATGAGGATTAAACGTGGAGGACAGTGGGGCGGAGACGGAGGCTTTGTCTCTCTTATCCTCTCGTCATAGGTGTCTCACACTTTAACCCCATGACTTCTTCACCTCTCAAGCCCCCAGTCACCCCCTCCCGCCCCCCCGTCTCCCTCCACGCCTTACCCCATTCATCCCTCCATCTCACCACCCCTCCGCCCTGCGCTCCATCCCAGTGCAAACACTCCTCGGCACTGCGGGAACAAAGCACCAATGAATAATGGCGGCGAAATGTCACCATTTCTTCGTAGCCGCCACCCCCTCCCCCTCGCTCCCCGCCGGCGCCGAGCCCGAGATTAACCATTAACCAGCCGGAGCAGCACCTGAACCAACCTGGAACAATGAACAGAAACGATGAAGGGAAGGTAAGAGTGGGACAGAGAAAGAAAACATTTTACTTTTACACGAAGACAACCACTAGGGTGTTATGGGATACTTCGAATATAAAATACTAACAATACAATAAACTAAAGCTTTTTAGATTCATGTCCCATTTCTGCTGAGGTGAAACAAACACACAAACAAAAAAATCAGCACCTTACAGATTCACCCATGGTTGAAGTTGCTTCTGTAAAACTGTAAAACCTGAGTTGTATCCACAAAGAAGAAAAAGTTGGAGAGCTTAAAAGAAAAGGTTTGGCCACTTTTAGTGGTCTGGGTTTAGTAACTCTCCACTCGGCAGTAACCTGACTTGTAAAGACGTTTTCAGCAGCTGAGTTTATGGGGTCTTCCTGTCGAGGCGTCTAGTTGTTTGACATTCTTGCATCAACCAACAGACGAGGTCCAGGTAGAACATCTGCTGGTCAAACGAGTGCGAGGGGAGCTTTAATGGTGCCTGAACAGAAATTTCCCATCAGCCACTTCTTACCTGCTTTATTAAAGTGAATAAACCAGGTTGAGTTGTGTTATCAGGAGGAGCGAAAAAAAATGATGAGGACATCAGTAAGACCACCCCACCACCAGCACCAGCACCACCACCATCTGAACCTTTCAGCTCCCCAGAAAAACAGTGGAAGACCTTTCATTGTTTCTGTTGTGTTTATTCCATAAAAATGGAAAAAAGAAAAGAATAAAAATTAAAAAGATGTGACAACAGAGTTTATTTTATAGTATTTCTTTATTAAAAAACAAAACAGAGCTAAAGGTCTGCTTTGGATTAAACCACTAACTCAACATCTGAAAGAGAAATAAGGATGTTTTAAGTTGCTTTGAGGTAATCAGAGACAACAAGACTTTTAACTCTGCTTTTTTTAACAGTTTTTTTTTTAACTGTTTCTTTTTAAAATTTTTTTTTAACAGTTTAACTGTTGCTTCATACCAAGAAGGTTCCTGGTTCGATTCCCGGGCCGGCGGGAGTCTTTCTGCGTGGGTTTTCTCCGGGTACTCCGATTACACGGTTAAACGGGTACAGAAAATGGATGTAGCAACACAGCTTATAAGTTAACTATCTCCTACACCCGCTGACTCCATCTACAGGGTCACATGGGTCTGCTGGAGCCAATCACAGCTCACCACAGGTGAGAGGCAGGAGTACACCTGAACAGGTCACCTGTCCATCACAGGGCACAAGTTAACTAACTCACCCTAAAAATGAAGGTTTACCTAAGATTACGGAGCTACTGAACACCAGACACATAGTTTTAACTTTTTAGTAGTTTCAAACTTGTGTGCCTTGGTTATGCCTTTCCAAATAGAACATTAAATTAAAATAAATAATTGAATCTCACTCTGTGGTAGATGACGAGCTGATCATGGATGCTGTCCTCCGGGATCTTTGGAAACATCAGGCGAAGCTTCTCCTCCTGTTTTTAGATCTTGTGTTTATCCTGGAATGAAATATTTAAGTCTTATTTAACTGCTTCTTGATGAAGGTGGTCATTTTGTGGCAAAAATAAATAAAATTGTCTAAAGCATCTTAGGAGAAGGTTTTCAGACAGTTTTTATAAAACTAAAAACCCACTGATTGAGTTTTTGTCGCTGAGCAGGGGCAGATCAGCTGATGACATTAGTCGGTCTTTCAAGTGTTCAATTTCCACATTTTTAAAATAAATGACCTTGGACGGTGTTCGGACCAGGAATGAAGATCTCTGATCACAAGCGTGTGATTCAGCGACTGAACGTATTTAGATCCGATCCCTCCGGATGTGTCAAACGCTGGTCCGGGACACTTGAGTCTAGGTTTTCTTCAGCATCCTGGGACAGATTCAGGAACTGCCCACTAAACTAACACCGTCAGCTCGGGCGCTGACTCACTTGGTTTTCAGTCACAAATGACAATAAAGTTCTTTGTCCTTTCTTCTTGTTGTAAATCTGTCTGAAAAAAAAAATTATAATGGAGGTTTTGGGATTTATTCCCGGATTCTTCTTTTTCTGTTTTCTGTGAGTTATGACCAGCTTTCTTTGTTTTTTTTTTAGGCTGTTATCTCTCGTGATTAAAAATAGCTGCATTTGTTAAACTGAACTCGAAGCTCAGATCACTCGAGAGGTCCCGCCCACTCATGACTGGATTTCTCAGGAAGCATGTAATCCAGAAGATTAACGGGATCTTGGAGTTTGAGGTGTGTTTCAGATTCCCATCTTTTTTTTTTTTTTTTGTTGAAGGCCTTCCTCATCTTTGTTTCACGGAAAAAGAGAATTTGTTTAATCAAATCCATTTTTCTTGTTAGCGGTGAAATTCTTCTGTGACTATTACAAACGGCTGTTTCACAGCAGCAAAGATGTCCTTTTAATATTTTATCTTCAAAAATGAACCTTATTTATTTTAGTTCTAACTTCATTTTTCCATCGATCTTGTTTGTGATCAAGTTAATCAGACAAAGATCTGTCTTTTACATGGTTCCAGCCACAGAAATGCTAAGTTGTCCTGCAGTTTAAAAAAAAAAATCAAATCAGGCTTTTCATTTTCATTTTCTATGAAATATAATAAAACCCAACAGCTACTGAGTGTCAAAAGTATTTATAAAGCTGAGGGTTGTTCACTGGATGATCGAAAACAAGAAAAAACTAAAAAAGCTCATTAAAGGTGAAATATTACACCTTTTTCCACAAAATTAATACAGTTAGGTGTGTGTGACATCTATGGATCAAGGGTCACTTTTCTGGTCCAGCTTTGACTTGCTCCAGTAGTGAAACAGTCGGGTTTCAAATCAAATTCATCTACAGGTTTCTCTTGATGGGAGGACAAAACAGTTTGTGTTCGACAGCCAGCGACTAAACTCTTCTAATACCTGCCGGCCTCAGGTGTGATAAGTCGGTTCATCGGGAAGACAACAGTGTGGTGGATCTTTGGTTCTGGTCCGGCTCTGTGCAGCTGGACCACATCTGTCCAAACAGCAAAATAAAACACTGTTGGTTAATATAAGCACGTCCTCCTGAGACTTTAGAGCCCAAATGTAAATCTGGGGCCGCGTGTTTTAATAAGAACTTTTTCTGGCCCAGAACCAGAACCTTCAGGCTTCAAAAGTCAATCTTCCATCATCTGTCCTCTCTAAGGTCACAGAGCTTGGTCAGAGTCAGTAAAGTCAAACTCTTCCAAAGATGGTTTGGAGAGAAAAAAAAAAAAAGTTACATTTTTCTAATCGCTTTACCATTTACACAAATTATGACCAGGGTGCTCAAACATTTGCAGTCACGCCACACCCTCAAAAGTATGACTTTGCATTCCCACCAGAAGAAGGAAAAGTCCGATCAAACTCGCTTTTCCACCTTGTTTCCCCCTCAGATGTAGACGCCTCCCTCCACCATAAACACCTCCATGTGTTCCCCCTCTCTCTCTCTCTCTCTCCCTCTCTCTCTCTCTCTCTCTCTCCCTCTCTCTCTCTCTTTCTCCCCCCCTCTCTCTCTCCCTCTCTCTCTCCCTCTCTCTCTCTCTCCCCCTCTCTCTCTCTCTTTCTCCCCCCCTCTCCCTCTCTCTCTCTCTCCCCCTCTCTCTCTCTCTTTCTCCCCCCCTCTCTCTCTCCCTCTCTCTCTCCCTCTCTCTCTCTCTCCCCCTCTCTCTC
>JAOWBL010005422.1:2500-10236 GCA_028564865.1 Zenarchopterus dispar
CCTTTACATTTAAGGCCAGCGTGAGGTCAGAACGATGTCCCACAGACGTATCGAGAGTGCAATACAATTCAAAACACAAAAAAGAAAAGTACAAAGCAAAATTTTGGTTAACAGTCATTGAAAACAAATTACATCAACCTCAAGGTACATTTATGAGCATAAAAAGTAAAAAGACGGGTTTTATTTGCAGCTTTCGGAGGCAAATAGTGGCAAACACGTCTGTGTGGGAGGCATCACAACAAACGTCCCCTCTGCTGGCTGTGGATCAGCCGTCTGAGTGAACTGTCCACCCGCCCGCAGTTACAGCAAAGAAATCACACAGGAGGAGGCAGTGCTTATTACATACTGAAGATAAAATAAAAACGTCGATTTGTAAAAAAGGCCAAATCTGGGATTGAATCTCACAGAGAAACCTTCAGTCCACAATGAGACGTTTCCCTCCAACCTTGTGACCGGATCAACCTCTTATTTCCCTCCATTTGGTACATATTTCATCTCTAAATTAATTTTTTTTAAATATTCATATTAAAGTACACTTTTCTTAACCAGGAAACTAAAATATTGGTATTTCTATTGCGTCTCTCGCTCTAACCAAAACCTTTAATTGCATCTTCTCTCTAACGGACCTGCTGCTTGGACAGTGACAGACTTTTTAAACAATTTCTAACGTGGATGTTTCAGCAGCTCCAGAAACGATGGATGCTTTGGGCTGGACCACCTTTAACTTGTTTTAAATGGGTTAATTGTGGAAAAATATTGTCCCTCAGTGGGGGGAAAAAAAGGGTCTGTCTAGTTCAGGTGTGAAAAAATGATCTGGGATAATCTTTTATTTTCTGAGTGTATCAGATTCAGTGAAATGTTTACGAGAGGTTCTGATTCTTGGTTTTAAAGGTGCTGACAATGCTTAATAGTGGAGCGGGTTCAGAGAGTGACTGAAAGACAGTTTAATCTGCAACGTTACACAATAGCAGATAAGTCTTAGTCAGGGAAAAGTGCAGCAACAGCAAGCCTCCAAGAAATCGACCAATCAGAAAACACTTGAGCCAAATTTACTTTGTTTTTCTATAACAACTTCTCCTTGTGTTTTATTTTTTAATGTCTGCTGCTCACACTTTTGAATTTATCCTGGGTGCAAAGTCGCTCTAGAGGTACCAGAGATTAAAATTAGATGGCTGAAAAGTGAACACCATGTGACCACTTGAGGTGTGATGAGCCGATGAGCCATTTCTGCTCTGTTTATGCATGATTCTCACTATTATATTTTATATTAAATTGTGATGGTATTTATTTGCACTTGTGTGATTCAATACACTTTGACAAAATTTCAGTTCAATAGGCTACAAATCCACATAATTTACCATCTGGCTCCTCTTAAGTGTTTCCTTTCACAACATTTAGGTTTTTCCTTTATAACATATTTACTAATACATAACTTTTCTTTCTGTTGGATACATTACAAATGAAAAATAAATGGTCTGCAGTTTTTTTTTTTTTTTTTTTTAGTGGTTTCAAAAACAAACAAAAGAAAATAAAGAATATTGACAAATCTAGGACGACAACATCCTTCACAACAATAACTGATTCATGTCTCATGTTTTTCAGACATGTGCAAAGAAAAGTAAAACATGTGCAACCAAATTGCAAACTGGTTTAAACTGAGATACGGTCTGGTTTCCCTTTAGTATAGGCAGGACACTTTTCATCCCTTTGGTGAGCCTGGTAGTTCAGAAAATGTGTTTTTTGTTTTCCCCCACTCTGTCATACAGGTTCTGACTCACCATCTCCATCCTTGAGGCCCATTTACCACATCCACGTACAAGTATGCCGACTGGCTGGAACTTTGTGTAAAAACACTCATTTATCCTAAAACCTTGATAAAAAAGTGTCTGTAATGCCGATACACCTCCCATCCATGTTAGGAAGAAGGACGACAACATGTCGACAACCAAGAAGAGGAGTTCCAGTGAAAGGAAAATGAAGGAAATGATCTGTGCGTCCTACTGGTAAGCTCCGCCCCCGTTGGTTACTGTTGCTAACAGGACCACTTTCCATTGAGGAGCATTTAAATGGGACTTAAATATGTCAAAAATCAAAAATCAGAGAGCTAGGAATAAGGTCAAATTGGACGAGGGTTTGCAGATCGCAGTGAAAGCAGGAAAAGTCTGATCTTACTGTCGTCACGATCGCAGATGACAACATCCAGGATCATGAACTGCACTTTAATCTGAAAAGGCATAAACACAACACAGCTTCATGTCTAGTACTACATAGGAAGAAGTAGCTCTGAAGCTGTAGTACTACATAACTTCAGATCTACTTTTACTACCTACCACTTGATGTGAAGATACTACACTGGACCCAACACTAGATTTTAAAAGTTATAACTTTGCGTCTGGTGCTCGGTACTCCTGGATACCTGTTATTGCTATTACAAATACTCCGGAAACATTACTTTGAAATTTGTTTGGCTTAGTTGCCTTAAAACAGATGAGAGTTCGGGATCTTCAGATGTTTTTCTGTGGACCTCAAACGTTCACACTCTGGTCCCGACTGACACTCAACCGCCATTGGCTCATGTGCGTTTGAGGGGGCGTGGCTTCAGTGGTTTGACTGGATGCTTTTGTTGGGGACTTTTGATAGAAGATAAGAGGATTTTTGATGGAAATCTTTCTATTATAATGACAATTTAATTTGCTGAAGTAATAAATTAGACGACTGGAGAAAGAAAAAAAAAAACCACAAACAGGCATGGAAGTTACTCACATATTAAAAAAAAGCATTGACGTTCACCGGAGACCTGTCAGTAATAGAAGATCATTGAGATTCAAAAGCAGAGAAAAACTCAGCCAAATGTTGCAGTCAGGCGTTGATCATCTCAAATCCTTGAACCGGGACCGTTTACCTCCCGTCAGACTACGACACAAACCACTCATCAGATACAGGAGCCACATGCTAGTCCAAGAAAAAAACAAACAAAAAAAAAAGCACAGCTTGGGTTGTGCATTTTTTTTTTAGTTGCAGAGATTTTGACTCTCAAAGGATGCGAGCTTCTCGATGTCACGGTGCACGATTTTTGTTAAATAAAGAAATACTAACATAAAACCTGTAACAGCTAGTGATTTTTGTCCACGTGTATGTTACTTGTGCAGTGCGTGCGGACGTACTCGACCCTGATGTCTTTCATAAGTGATCGGGGGGGTTTGGGGTCAAACGTCCTTCGTGGGACGGCCGGAGGGCGCCGGCGCATCACTGATCCTGCTGAGCTCGTCTCTCCTCCAAGCAGCGACAAACCCACATCGACACGACCTCAGCGTTTCCATCGTTGTACTGGATGATGAAGGCGTGATCCTGCAAAATAATAAACGACGAGCTGTCAGTGACTTTTATTTACAAACCTGATGACGGCGTAAAAACCGTATCCTTCAGAACAAAATAGGACCATTAAAATGTTATTAAAAAAATACTAATTACTAAGTAATTTTCTGAAATGGGCAATGATTT
This sequence comes from Zenarchopterus dispar, assembly GCA_028564865.1. Taxonomy (NCBI): domain Eukaryota; kingdom Metazoa; phylum Chordata; class Actinopteri; order Beloniformes; family Zenarchopteridae; genus Zenarchopterus; species Zenarchopterus dispar. The sequence continues at coordinate 6,002 of JAOWBL010005422.1, forward strand.
TTATTTTATTTTTTCTATGTTTTAACACTCTGAAGAAACCAACTTCCTGAATCTGTTTTAAACACATCTAAATATGATTACCTCTTTTAAAAACAGCTGTTGGAAAATATAGTTTTCACTTTCAAACTGAAAATAATTTCCCTTTTTCAATTAATTGTTTTGCTTGAAAAAAATGCAAAAACCCTTCACATAGAAGTTTTTTCCCCCTTCAATGTCCAACAGTAAATTTTTTTAAACAACATACATTTTTACTTACAGAATTTGTGTTTTTTTTTTCTAAGTTAAAAAGTTTATCACTCATTTGTTAGTATTTGCTGGAACTGACTTCAAACTGTTAAAAACGTGGCTCAAACTTCGTCTCGCTTCTCTCAGAACTAGAAGAGCTGAGTCATGTTTGTGGGGCTTCTTCCTCACTTAAACTTTCTCAGTACAACTTTTTCCACAGGTCTGAGGTCAGCGATCGATACCTCCACCTCGTTGGTCTTAAAGCCACTTTTCAACTAGATCGGAGGTTATTTGGGTTACAGTCGTCTGAAACCAAGCTCCAACTTGCCCGCTGATGTCTTATCCACATCTCCTTTCTTTATGATGTCGACTATTTTGTGAGCAGCTCCACATGATGTTTCTGTCATCTTCATACTAAACTGTTCTGAGGCCTTTAATGATAAAGCGTTTTTACTTGTGGTAATAATATTTCCTGGTTTCATCTCTACAAGGTCTTTTGTTGTTATGAGGTTCTTTTTGCACATTTAACTACAAAATACCTTCATCTCAAACCGTTCAGTATTTATATCTGAATATTACCGTTTGGACAATAACATATCTGGGATTTTTTACCCAAGGACGAACCAGACTTCTGAAGGTTCGGTGTTGTTTTCCTGATGTCTTGGTTGATTCTCCTTTGATATCAACGAACGAGGATTTTCATTTTAAAGAGCGGAGGTCATTTTCCCCATCAGAAGATGTTTCAGGATACAGTCAACTCAATGTACGCAAACTTTTGATTCTGAAGAAAGTATAAATATTTTCATCATTCTGATATAATAAAGAGTCCTAACTGACCTAAAACAGGAAAGGGTTTCTCAATTTTACAGGGTGGAAAGTTTGCGTCTTTTTGTAATTGATATGCAAACTTTTGAACACGACTGTATCTGCTCCCGTAAATCTTACTGCTTCAGAATAATTTATGTGGTAAAATGAACTTAATTGGCTGTAAAAACCACAACTAATGACCGTCCTCGTTAAAACGGAAAATTAAAACAGCTTTTCTCCCATTTTATGTTATTATTTTTATCATCAAACAGATTGAAGCCACAAAAGTTATTCTGCTTTTATGTGAAGTGTGTGGATGAGAACCTCTTTTTCATTTATTTGAAACCACGAGCCACAAAACGGCGATAAAATAAAAATGAACAAAATAGGAAATTCATTAAACCCTGTTAAATATTAACGTTCAACAGATTTGAAGTGATGGCTTGTTTGAGCATCTCGAAGGGATATCTAGCGCTTACTGATCGACGTGAGTCATAACAGAATGTGAAATGAGATTTGTAATAAAATACAGCAGTGATCCTGTACATTTATTGCCCACGGTTTAATAAAATAAATAATAAAAAAAAAAAAAAAAGACAGTTCCTGACTGCACTTTATTAGCTGAGCCAATAAATTAAAGCATCTCGCTCCGGTCTGGTGACTGGCAGCTCACAAAGTTTGTTCAAAGCTGGCAGCGTTTTTTTTGTATGTAACGTCTTACTGGTCCCAGTCACCAGCTTCATCTAATCATGTGACTGGCTTCCCAGACCGGACCCGAGTGGGGTGAGGGAGGGTGGGGGGGTCCACACGGAGGTCAGGGGTGACAGGGGAGAAGGTTGCAAATGAGACAAATCAACTCAGGCTAACCAAGAATTTTATTTGAGGTGTCTAGTTGTCCAATTAGGTGAACGGCGGTCTGGCCGGGCGGCTTAAATGAACTTGTCAACACTAATCTCAGCAACGAGACACGGCCTCCGTTGTACACCTACCAGAGTTCAGTTCTGAGCGAGGAAATCAATCACGGCCAAGAAAAAAAAAAGAAAAAGACAAAGAAACCGGCTTGGCCACTTTGTTAAAATTAGAAGTCGAGCAATTAATCGTTCAGTCAGATGTGCCGGTACACGTTAGATGAGAGTAGATTTATATAAAGTGAGATAATCACAAAAAGAAATCCTCAAAAATCTCCAATACATATTAGAAATAATTTAGAAAGCCTATCACTATTGAATGGTTTTGTTTTATGTGAGCAGAACATCTGTCTGTCGGTTCAGCCAAAATACCTTCATACATGACAAATTGGAGATGTTTTCTATAAATTTTGGTGGCCTCCAGAGGAAAGAAAAAAGCAGGCTCACCTGCGTGGTCCCAACTTTACCTTTAACGCTACCGTCAGAGGGACAGGCGTGCAAACGTAAATGTAAGGTTAAAGGGACATCATCAGTTAGTTGAAACATCTCCTCTTTAAACTGGACTCATTCCTCAGAGGTCTGAATCAGATTTTTATTTTTCTCTTTCTTGCCATTTGACCCATCTCTGGCTTCCTCTCTGAGACCTCTTTTTTTTTGTGAAATTCAAGATCAACTGTGGAAAAATAAAATCATATTTAGAGTAAAGTGGTAAATAGTCTTTTTTTTTTTTTGTCTTTAGAAAATGTATTAACAGAAATTTTGCAACCCTTTGCCCTCTATTTCATCTCTCCTTTTCCTTGTGTCGTTTGACAGTAATCACCAAAAGCATTTTTATATTTTCAAGAAAGTCGTGACACATTCCAGTGTGCTCTAATTGTACGTGACCTATAGAGGTTGCTAAGGACCGGGGGGAGCCCCATCAATCCTGTTGTCCTTCTAATGGGCAGCTAGGGTTAACACAGCCTGAGGTTAATTACTCTGATATCAGCACAACGATGTGTGTGTGTTTCAGTTTGAGGAGGTGCAGTGGGTGCTCACCTGGGTACCACTAAGTGCTGGACATGCATCTCATCCATCATTTTGCCTCAGTATAGAAGGAGTTATACAGAAACAAAGCGCGAAGTCTTCAGTGACGTTTTTAAAAATCAAGCTCTCTAACCTCGGCTGCAGAAATGAACCCAGACCGGCCAGAGACATCAGCAGGACTCTCGTCATGAAACAGACAGCAGGCGCGCTATTATGTCGTAGCCGAGACTCTGGAGGTGAGGGTGGTCAGTGGTTCAGTACGCAACTTCACAAGTCCACGTGACAGCTGCTAATCAGTTCAACACATTCAAGGCAAAGTATGATCACGGGTGAGAAGTCTTCGAAGGTTGGTGCAAATGGTGGGAAAAAAAAAACACCACGTCAAACATCTAAAGACCTGAAGACCAACCTGGAGCAGTCTGGTGTAATTGTTTCAACAAGTACCATACGCCACACACTAAACAAACCAGGGCTTTATGGGCGGAGAGCAAGAAAGACTCCATTGCTGAAGAACAGACATAAAAAGGAACGATTGATCTTCACGAAAGAGAACCTGGACAAACCTCAAGCCTTCTGGGACAATGTTTTATGGACAGGTGCAAAAAAAGTGGAGCTTTTTGGGAATGCACACAAACAGTATGTTTACAGACGGCGCAAGGAAAAGAAAACCATACCAACAGTCGAGCACGGTGGAGGAGCCATAATGCTGTGGGACTGCTTTGCTGCATCTGCTACTGGAGGCCTTGACCGTATAAGAGGCATCATGAAATCAGAAGATTATCAAGCAATTCTAGAGCGAAATGTCTTGTCCAGGGTGAGGACACGTGGTTTGAGGTGAAGATCAGGGGTCCTCCAGCAAGATAAAGACCAAAGCACACCTCCAAAAGCACGAAGGAATGGTTGAAAGGGAAAAAAATTGAAAAAAATCCAATTGGAAATCTTTGGGGGGAGCTGAAATCTGCCGTTGGAGAAAGGAACCCTGCAAATGTTCAACAGCTTGAGCATACTGCAAAGGAAGTGTGGGAGAAAATACCACCCAAGAAGTGCAAGAAGATTATAGATGGATATAAGAAATGTTTGGAGGTTGTCATCGCTGTCAAACGATGTGCAACCAAATATTAAGGAGGGGTGCCAATATTAGTGCACATGCTGGTTTTCTGTTTTTTCCATTGGAATTACAATATCTATGTTGAAATAACAATTGTCTTTGTTAAATTACTTTGGACCTCCAATTAAAAGATCCTGCTGATATAAATTTGGTACATTTCC
>JAOWBL010005423.1:0-10235 GCA_028564865.1 Zenarchopterus dispar
TATATATATATATATATATATATATATATATATATATATATATATATATATGTATATTTACACTAAAACATTTGATGAAAAAATGTTCTTGATAAATCTACTATAGCATTTAATGTTAAAGACACACAATAAAGACTTGATCAAAAGAGTAGATTTGCTCTTAAGCCGAAATTTGGCATATCAAAGCAGTAAAAAAAAAATCATCTGGTCTTTAGGAAGTCCTAAATTTTGATAAACTTGACTTCATATAAAAAACAACATGTTATATATTACTCTGTGTCATAACTTATCAAAGAAAACTTAGGCTAAATCCATTTTTAGACTTTCAGTGAGCTATTGTAATACCCTTATTTTCTTTTTCTATTTTTAGCCAGTCTGATCTTGGAGTGAACATCCTTGGATGTCCACAACTGGGAATTCTGGCAACTGCTTCGAATGTGTTCAACTTATCGAATAATCTTTTTTTTTTTTTAAAATATACATCAAATATTTGTCTCCAAATTGTTCCAGACATGAAATTTACCTAAACATTGACTTCAGTAACACTTCAGCTTATTCTCTATTCCTGTGGAAACTGTTAAGGCTGTACTTTTTTTCCCACACAGCTACCAATGCAGAGTTTAGGTTTCATTCAGTAGATACTGAATACTGATAGCAGTAATGATGACACTTTCTTTTCCTTAGAACAAATAAAGGGTGAACTTTCTTTTTGACATGATCGAGCATTGTTGGAGGAGACTTAAGGACATAAAAAGTACATTTCCTTTTGCTACTGATTAAGTCTGGTGATGGAGGAGCTCTTTCAGATAAATGTATCAAAAAATTTGGGCAGTAATATTGACAACTAATGACAAATATCTCAAGAATAAAGTTGTTTTTGGTTTGTCAGTTTAAAAAGATGTGATTAATGTTTTACTTCATGTGGATGTAAGTAATGAATCCAGATAATAATTAAAATTAGAATTAAATTGAAATTAAATTACAGTACTGACATTATTGCTTTGAAGTTACAGATGCCTTTCTTCTGAATGGTGTAATTCACAATCCAATCAGGATGGACTCTGGTCTTCGACAAACGCTGACATGGGCAGTCCTGCAAGGGTCCCCCAACTGAAAAGATGACACAAAAACAAAGTAGAAAAAACAGATGTGAGCTAACGTACTATCAATGACAAGCATTTAAAGAACACATTCAATCTGATGCTCTTTTGAAGTACTCACGTGCATGGACCGAGTTTATCCATGTGATGAAACAGAAAAGTGTGGCTAAAATCAGGTTGAACTTCATCTTCAGAATTAGACGTTGTTCTTCGGTGGCTGAACTTCTGATATTTGAGCACAGTTCAGTAAATGATCTCTTCTTGCGTGAAAAGATCTGAAAGTACCAATCTGAAAGTGAAAACAAGTGGCGGGTACTGTGCGTAGTTCTTTACCCTCTTAATTTGTGAAGTTCCTCTGTCTTTCTGAGCGTTAAAGTTTTGATTCCAGCTTCTATAAAATATTAGCCTCCTGCCCTCCCACCACCTAACCCATACCACTTTATCATACGTGGTTGTCATTACCTCTGTGCACAGGAAAAGGAAACAATTAGTCCATTTCTCTTAACCGAAAGATTAGAAATCAGTCCAGTGATCACGGGTCAGCCCACAATGCACAACAAAAGCCAACATAAAAACTCCGAGCTACGTGTACAGATACACAGATAGTTGTCACTTTCCACCACAATCTCATGAAAGTCATAGCCTGGTTCTATTTTTAATACATTTAAAAATCACTTAAAGTTTGCAGGTTAGCCCCTGATTGGAGGATTGGTGTTGTCAGGTCTTATCAAATTGTTTTTAGAATAATATCTACATGAAATTCAATATTAAGGCAAACAAATTTTTAAGATAAGCATATCACTGTTTGTTACTTTCACATTGAGCATTAAGCGTAAAAGCCTTTGGGTTATCACGCAGCCCTCCGTGAAGCAGTAGTAAAGTTTTATGTAAGCTTCCTGTTCTGCTTTTAGTTCCCTCTTTCTTTTTTTTCCTTTTTTTTAAATTTTACAGTCCCTATTCATTTTTCCTGAAGGGTAGTTTTAAAAATAAGTTACTATAGGTACGTACACGACACACAGCTTGTGACAGCGAGCCCCTGCAAGCGCGGAGTAGATACACAGAACAAATAAAAATGAGTGGATGTTTCATATGTTTTCTTCAGCTGAACAAAAACAAAACTCAAGAAGTTGTTTTTGGATAAAAAAAAAAAAAAAGATAGTTTAAGAGTCAGCCACAGTTTCAGTTGTTACAGCTACAAACCACTGATATCTGGGTGTAGTCATGGACTCAGACCTGAACCGTCATAAACACATTAAGACAATTACAAAATCGACTTTCTATCAGTAAAAGAACATCACAAGGATTAAGGGACCAATGTCTCAGCAGGATCTTGGAAAAACTCATATTCAGTTGAACTGATTACTGCAACATTGTCTTCACAGGTCTGCCAAAAAAGTCAATCACACAGCTACAGCTGATCCAGAATGCTTCTTCCTGAGTTTTCACCAGAACTAAGTAAGTGAACCACATCACTCCAGCTCTGAGGTCCTTACACTGCCTCCCCGTATCACAGAGAACAGACTTTAAAATATTTATGCTAGTTTTTATGTCACCAAACAGTTTAGGCACAGAATACAACAGAGACTTTGTTGTTGCCATAGCAACCATCCAGGTCTTCTGGTTCTGGTGTGCTCTGTGTTTCCAGAATCAGAACAAAACATGGAGAAGCAGCATTCAGTTTTAATGCTTCACAGATCTGGAACAAACTTGCAGAGAACTGCAGGAATTCTGAAACCCTCAGTTCCTTTAAATGAAGGTTTAAAAAAAACTAATTTGTTTAGAGCTGCCTTCGACTGAATTATTTAATCCATTCGGAATTTAAATTTAAAGAATGTTAATTTCAGTACTACGCTGTAAGTCTAGCTTAAGTCTAACTCTTCTTTAATTTCCTACTGCACTGTAACTCATGGATCAGAACAGGTTGGAGAACAGTGGACCTGAAATAGTATTTGAGGTGCTTTATAGATGTGCGGAGGTGCAGCTGAATTCCCACTGCAGGATCTAATGAAAAAATGCCATTTGACATGAAATCTGAGTTCCCGTACAGAACTGGATACATTTATACCCACTTTGCAAGTATAAGAAATTAACCATTTGTGCTTTCTGCAGAGAAACACTACTTTTCAAGACTGTTACCATATCTATGAAGTATTTACATTTTTAAATCTACATGCTTTCAACAGGTTTTCTTTCCAAGCTGGCACTTCTATTACTTCTGTTTCATTTAGCTCATTCTCCGTGTCTAACTTGTACTTCAGAGGTTGCCATTTTTTAGACAGCTGTCACTGTCATCTACACCAGCTGTATTTTCTGAGATGACTTCCTTCCTTCACCTTTAATTGTTAGTGTTGTTTGATTGTCTACAACAAAAACACAAAATCTGCTGAAAAGTAGTTTATTGGCAGGTCACACAGGAAATGTTTTAAATCATAAGAAGCTTTGTTGTGCATATGAACACATTTACAATAAAGTGCTCAATGCACTGAATACATTCTGCAGATATTTATGGTCGGTGCAAGAAACATTTTATTTATAGTTAGATTTTATTACATTTTTTGCCTAACTTTATCTGCCATTGCCTCATTTTCCTTTTCTTTGGGTGTTTCTTTCCCCGTTGCCCTTTGCTTTTCCTTCTGCTCTGAATCACTTTTTTCACCCCCTTCCTTTTACTTTTCTCCACATTTCTAGTTCTAGTTGTTCCCTTCATTTCAGTTGTGCTTGTTAAGGTAGACACTGTCGTTGTCCTGACACCTGACAATCCCAATCCTGTGTTTCGACTGGTCTGCATCGATGCTTCTTTCTCTGCATCCTCCTTCTGATTCACTTTTGTCACCCCCCTCTTCCCACAGTTCACCATTTCAGTTGAGCTTGCTGAGGTGGGTATTGTTGTTGTCGCAATAGCTGACGATCCCAGTCCTTGTGTGTTTGGACTCGTTTGCATCGATGGTTCTTTATTTGCATCCTCCAGATTCATCTTTTCCGCCCCCTTGTCATTACTGTCCTCCAGTTGCCTAGTTACAGTTACAGTTGTGTCTTTCGTTTCGGTGGGGTTTGTTAATGTGGTTGCTGGTGGTGTAGTCTTCATGGCTGACCCGTCTTTGTTCTGTGTCGCCCCCACTGATGCTGCTTTCTTTGTGTTCAGATGCTGAATGACTTTTTTCGTCCATTCACTGTTGGGGTCGGAGCAGAGTCTAGTCCCCTTCACTGTCCGAAACCTGCAAATGATTATGAGCTGTTAATGGCATTATAATGCAGTTTGACATTATTTCTGTAGTGTACCTGTGGGTTCAATCAGTTTGCAAAAATAAATACAATAAAATAACCTAAAAAGTTCTTCTCCTCTCTTACTTCTATGTGGATTATGTAACTTGACCTCCCAAAGACTTTCAAAAATACAGTGTGTTTTCTGCAATATTGAAAATTACAGGGCTGTTTAAGGCAAACATGTTGTTGCTAAATCTGTTAAATATACAGTGATGAAGAAAGAAAGCACATCTTTTGTTAAAGTTTTGATCTGATCTGATAAGGATAAGGATCTGGTAAGGATCTGAGCCATTTTAACACCTTGGGTCTTTTCTTTTTCTCTTTTAGTCACTCCAACCTTAGTGTCTTTCTACCTCCCACTCCTGAGAAGATGGATGTTTCCACTCTTGAATAATATTTTTTCATTGTAGAATTACAGAAACCAAATTGTTGAAGTTCATCCTAAGAGTTTACCAAAACACCTGAAGAGGTTCTCATATTTGCTGATGTTTACACTGCCTATGGCTTACTTTTCAAATCGTAAACACTGACATGGTGTATTTTTGTCTTTAAGACTCATAGTGGGTGTCCTCCCTGTTTGACATGAGTTCAGTTGTTGGAGCAGACTAAATGACATTAAATATGAAATTCTTTTCACCACGGATTAACCGTGGTGCTCAGAGAGCTTTTATGGATAAATCCATCTGAAAACTCGGACAATTAAAACCAGAATTGTTGAGAAGTGTGACTAGAATGAAAGAAAAACATGCAACTTGTTTATGGCTTGTGACTTTAGATTATTGTGTAATTTCATTTGGGGGTACATATAGATATTGATAATCTATATCAATATTATTTAATTTGAAATAGTACAAAATTGCTAGATTACTAACAGTATGGCGCTGACGGCACAGATGCCTTTCTCCTGAATGGTGTAATCCACAATCCGATCAGGATGGACTCTGGTGGTAGACAAATAACGGCACAAGCAGTTACTTATGGGTCCGTGGACTGAAAAGAAAGAAAGCAGAAAAAATAAATGCAATTGTATACTATGAATGGCAAAGAATTGGACCACACGATCAATATGATACTTTTTTGTGGTCCTCACCTGCATAGACCGTGTTCATCCACGTAATAAAAGAGAAAAGCGTGGCTAAAACCAGCCTGAATTTCATCGTCAAAATTTCAGCGTGTTCTTCAGTGGTTAAGGGTTGACTCTTCCAGCACACTCGCGGTACCTCTCAGTGAATGATTTCTGTTTGCATGAACAGATCTGAGACTCCAAGAAGAATACAGTCTGACTTGCGTGGCAGGTATCGTACGTAGTTCCTTCCTTCTTCAAGCTGTGATGTTCTCTCTTTCTCTGAGTATTTCAGTTTTTTACTCAGCTCTTATAAAATACAAGCCCCCCACACCCTCACCCCCACCGCTTAACTCATGAAGTTGCTATAGAGAATAGTCATCGCAAGTGTGGAGGAGGAAAAGGAAACAATGAGCTCACCTCTCTCAGGCCAAAGATCTGAAAACTGTTCATTCACCACAATGATACCCACAACATATGAGCGCAAGCGTAAAACAACACAACTAACTAGTACACGTATACACACAAGGCTGTTACTTTCCTTTCCACCACGTTCTCATTGACAGACATAAACTGCTTTATTTAAAAAAGTCGTCTACTACCAGTTAGAAAAGTTGTGGCCTTGAAATAAGAACTGAACTTTCAGTTAAGTTTCCATCCCCCTCAAAAGGGCGTAGTTTTTTTTTTTGTTCTTTTGAAAGTACATAAGAAAATTTTAAAATGGAGGAAAGGGGACACAGGGTCAGGACAAAATTTTGAAAGTATATACATACGGAAATAGTGGGCCTAAACAGCTTTTTCTGAGGCCAGCATTTAACCCACCAACCAGCCAGATAACAGACCACACAAAGAACTAAATTTAAAGTTGAAAGTCAAAAAGTAAGGGAGATGAATTGAGAACGGAAACATTGAAAGGGTAAGAGTGAATGAGATAACTATATAGTTAATACATATGATAACTATATAACTAATATATATAGCTGGTATGTATAGTTAACTTTGGATGAAACCAGTGTGAAGAAGAGAGGAAAACTGATGAGAACTAAAATTTTATTTAGCTCAAATGTACTGCATGTTATTGCACCTGCTTCACAGAATAGAAGGATTCACACACATTACACCACACTATACACAACCACTACATTACACCCATCACAACCCTCCTTTTTTCACTTTTATTCTTCACTTTACTGATCGGGTTTTAGTTTTCACTTTCACCTTACTAAAAAAAAAAAAAAAAAAAAAGCCAGCTATTGCTGGCTCAGATTCTGAAGAGGAATATTCACCCTCTGATGATGATGATAAAAAAAAAAAAAACAAATGAAAAAAAAAAACAAAACTTCACCTAAAACTTTTTAAATATTTTCTTAATACTTTCCTTTTCTGAGGTCTTTTGGTATTCTCCATATATAATATTTATGCTAAAGCTTGGAGTCCTTACCCCACTTTTATGTATGAAATTATTCCTGTTCTCATGAAAAAAAAAGCCAGATGTCCATCTGCACTCAGCAGCAGGCCAATGGTCAACTTAAAAAGGACTGACTGTGTGCTATGGACTGCTTTAAAACCAGACTGAAAGCTGTTGAAAATATTGTTTTTTGTCATAAATTACATCAACAGCACAGATATCCTTTTATTCAAGGCTTTAGATAGAGAGGAGAGTTTAGACTTATGTCTAGAGTTCATTAGAGACATGGAGTCAAAACTTGGGTTTTTTTGCACTGGGTGCAAAATTGCATACTTAAAGCTGTCTGGAAAAGACCAAGAGATAAATTTAAAAAAAATTAAGATAAAAGGGCCGACTGTGGGGAATGTTTATTTAAGCGGTCAACAACCAATAACCAACAATAACAACATGCTCTAATACTGAAAGGGAGATTTGTTGAAATTGTATAATAGTGTCAGAATTAACCGGAGAGGTGACGCTCTATGTCCCTGGAACCAGCTTCTGCAGCAGAGGATCAGACCGCCAGGGTCCCCGCCTTTGGCCACCACCCAGCTCACACTGCACCTTACCCCTCTGGCCCCTCCCACAGGTGGTGAGCCCATGGGAAGGGGGACCCACATTTCCTCTTCGGGCTGTGCCCGGCTGGGCCCCGTGGGTGCAGGCCTGGCCACCAGGCACCCTCAGGGCTGGCTCCGGGGGGTACCCTTGTGACCTGCATCTGGCCAAGGAAAAATGAGAACTCCTGCTATTTCTCCTCATAAGGGGTTGTTTGATCAAAAGGCAGATCCGTGCATTATCTGCAGTGATGCAAACTCTTTTATGGTCTGTCAAGGTGAAGAAAGAGCTGAGCAGAAAGAAGAAGCTTTCAAATTATCAGTCGGTCTATGTTCCTACCCTCACCTATGGTCATGAACTGTGGGTAGTGACAGACAGAACAAGATTGCGAATAGAAGCGGCGGAAATGAGTTTCCTCCGCAGGATGCCCGGGCTCTCCCTTAGAGATAGGGTGAGAAACTCGGTCATGCGGGAGGGGCTCAGAGTAGAGTCGCTGCTCCTCCGCATTGAGAGGAGCCAGATGAGATGGTTCGGGCATCTGGTGAGGATGCCTCCTGGACGCCTCCCTGGTGAGGTTTTCCAGGTATGTCCCACTGGGAGGAGACCCCGGGGAAGACCCGTTGGAGAGACTATGTCTCTTGGCCGGCCTGGGAATGCCTTGGGATTCCCCCAGATGAGCTGGATGGAGTGGCTGGGGAGAGGGAAGTCTGGGCTTCCCTGTTTAGGCTATTACCCCTGCGACCTGACCATGGATAAGCGGAAGAAGATGGATGGATGGATGTTGAATTAACTATCATTTTCTTAATTAACTTCATTTTCTGTTAAAGGTGCATCCAGTTTGTCAATTTGTTCTTTGTTAAGTTGAGGGAGGTCAATGCTATCAAAAAAGAGTCAATGGCTTCCTGTCCTGGGTCATTATTAGATGTGTATAGTTTTGAATAAATTTCTTGAATATTTTATTGATTTTCTTGAAGTGAGTTGGTCAGCATCCCGGCTGAGTCTTTAATAGTGGGAATCATTCCATTTCCTTTGTTTCATTTGATTTGATTAGCCAAATATCTACCTGATTTATTGTCATCGTGAAATTTTCCTTCTGAGAGTCTCCAAATTAGGAATTGTGTTTCATTGTTTATGGTTTCATTTAATTTACATTGATATTTTCATAATTCTGTCTGAGTTTCTTCTGTTATTTGCAACTATTTTACTATTATTTGAATTCAACGTTTCAAGTGTTTTAATCTTTTGCTCTTGTTGAAATTCATCTTATTTTTTTTCTTCTTTTTATAAACAGAGTATAATATGATTTTACCTCGTCGTACTTCCTTACCCGTTTCCCATAGTACTGTGGATGATAACTCTGGGGAGTCATTTATTTCGCAGAAGGATGCCCACTCTTTTTCAAAATAACTGTTAAACTAAGGATCTTTAAGAAGGGATACATTAAATCACTATCTAGTGGTATGATTTTGTAAGCCTGATTGATTCCAATTGAAATTAAATGGAGCATGGTCACTGATTACAACTGAATTAATTTTTGAGTCAGAGATCTCTCACATGATCGAGTTACTGGTCAGAAAAGATCAATGTGTGAGTGAGTGTGATGGACTGATGAGAAAAATGTGTATTCTGTAGCTGTTGGATGTTGTAAACGCCAGCAATTAGTGACACCAAAATCATTCATGAGCTGTTTCATTGTATCTCTGGATCTCCAATTGCGTTTATTGCTTGTATGACTGAATCTGTCCATTGATGGGTTGAGTACTGAATTAAAATCACCTCCTATTGTCACTGGACATTTGGAGATATCTGAAATGACTAAAAAAACATGGCGGAAAAACGATAGATCATCTGTGCTGGGACCGTAAATATTGCCAATTGTTGCAGGTTTATTGTTAATAGATATATTTAAAATAATAAAGCATCCTTCAGGGTCAGTGATAGTTTTATTAAGAATGAACTGGATTCTTTTGTTTATCAAGATACTAACCCCTCTCTGTTTTGAGTTATAATATGCTGAGAATGAATGAATACATTTTGATGACACCAGTTTGCTAGTGGCTGAATCAGACAAGTGTGTTTCTTGTAATAAACAAATATCTGCTTCTAAGCTGTCCATGTGGCTGAGGACTTCAATTTTCTTTGTCTGTGTGCCAATTCCACGTATGTTCCAGGTTGCAAATTTCAGAGATCACATGTTGAACTAATTGTTACAGAAGGTATTGTGTGTGTCAAGTAGCCTTAGCTGAGTAAATATGCATGTATGTGTGTAAACATGTGCCTGTACTTGTGTGTATGTGTGTGTTAATGTAAACGTGTCAATAAAAGACTATGTGGGTGTGGGTGTACCTATAAGAAATACAAAACAATGGAAGACAAACAAATGCAAAGTCAAAAGAACAACACATAAAGTGAGAAAACCTATAGAAACATAAGATAACTCAAGGTGAGTGAGACAAAGGTGCAGTGATATATACAGCTGAGTTCTTAGAAATAGGTTAATTTTGAATTGAAATCTATACGTCCAAGTATTGTTGATGAATAAAAGTAATTAAAGCCAAGAGGTGGATTCCTTATTTTTAAACAGTTGTTGATCCACCTATAATTTATCCACCGATAGAACAGCTCTCTTGCCTTCTTGTATCATCTGTTTATGGATGGGGAAAGGCACCTTTCTTCTGTGGATGATCTCCTGTGGGAACTGGTCGTTGAGTCCAAAGTTGGTTCTTTTTTTCAATTCAATTCAATTTTATTTATATAGCGCCAATTCACAACAAACGTCGCCTCGAGGCGCTTCACACTGTAGGGT
>JAOWBL010005424.1:0-10235 GCA_028564865.1 Zenarchopterus dispar
CTGGCCTGGGAACGCCTCGGGATCCCCCCAGATGAGCTGGACGAAGTGGCTGGGGAGAAGGAAGTCTGGGCCTCCCTACTTAGGCTACTACCCCCGCGACCCGACCACGGATAAGCAGAGGAAGATGGATGGATGGATAACTAGAAAATTGCTCTGATGTAACGGTGCAGAAAAAACATGGAATAAAGTAAAGTAAAAATAGAATAAAAATAAATACATGTGAATAAGCAAAAAAGAATCAAAATAAAACAAAATACTTGGAATAAATTTCGGAAAAAAAAAATCCACGATATATACATGTGTAAATAATAGCAGGAGGATAGTGTGACTGTTTTATGAGTCATTTAGCTATTGTTCATGAGTCTGATGGCTGAAGGGAAGAAGCTGTTCTTGTGCCGGGAAGTTCTGGTCCGGATGGACTGCAGCCTCCTGCCTGAGGGAAGGGGATTAAACAGGCTGTGTCCAAGGTTAGAAGGGTCCGCCACAATCCAACCTGCACGGTCCAAGATCCTGGCGGTGTATACGTCATGTAAAGGTTGGAGGTTGTGGCTGATCACCCCATCAGCAGTGTCCACAATTGTGTTGTGCTGGTCCCTGGTGGTGGCACCAGTGTACCATACGGTGATGAAGGAGGTGAGGATGGACTCAATGATGGCCATGTAGAATTGCACCATCATCTCTGTCGTCAGTTTAAGTTTCTTCACTTGCCACAGGAAAAACATCCTCTGCTGGGCCTTCTTGATGAGGGACCTGATGGCCTGCTCCCACTTAAGGTTCTGGGTGATGGTGGTATCTAGGAAGCAGAAGGAGTTCACAATGGAGATGGGGAGATCCATGAAGGCAAGGGGGGTGGTGGAGCTGTGACTTTCTTGAAGTCCACAATCATCTCCACTGTCTTCTGGGTGTTGAGCTGCAGGTTGTTGCAGGTGCACCAGGACACCAGGCAGTCCACCTCCTTCCTGTAGGCAGACTCATCTCCGTCTGAGATGAGCCCAATGAGGGTTGTGTTATCTGCAAACTTGATCAATTTCCCAAACTGATGGCTGGAGGTACAGCAGTTGGTGTACAGGGAGAAGAGCAGAGGTGAAAGCACACAGGCCTCAGGGGAGCCAGTGCTGATGGTCCGAGTCTCTGAGGCCTTCTTCCCCACCCGCATGTACTGCCTCCGATCCGTCAGAAAGTCGGTGATCCACCTGCAGATGGGCACACTGAGCTGAGAGAGCTTGTCTTGGAGCAGAGCTGGCCGAATGGTGTTGAACGCAGAACTGAAGTCCACAAACAAGATCCTGGCATAGGTTTCCGGGGAGTCCAGATGCTGCAGGATGAAGTGCCAGGTTGACAGCATCATCTGCAGACCTGTTGGCTCAGTAGGTGAACTGCAGTGGGTCCAGGAGGTGGGAGGTGATGGTCTTAAGGTCCAGGCACTCAAATGGCTTCATGACTACAGATGTCAGTGCCACAGGCACGTGAAAATTAATGTGAAAGTGTCCCACATCAATCCTCTTGACAGATCAATCTAGACAAGCTCCACTAAGCCTGAACTTTGTCAAAGAGGACTAAAACCCGAACAGTAAAGTGTAAAGAAAAAGGAAGCATGATGGAGGATTTCAAGAAGGCTGGCACATGACCTTACTTCAGGGAAGTGTTTAAGATGTCCGTGAAGACAGGAATTAGCTCATCTGCGCAGTGTCTCAGGGTAGATGGGGAGATACCATCTGGCCTGGGAGCCTTGCAGGGTTTCAACTTGCTGAAGAGATTGTGTACATCCTGCTCCTGGATAGAGAGGGGAGTCGGGGATAGAGGGGAGCGAGGAGGAGGTAAAAAAGGAGGAGAAGGAGGAGAAAGAGGAGGAGGGGGAGTGAGAGTCCACGATGGGCTTTGATGGAGTGGAGTGAATGCTGGTGTCTGGAGAGGTTTCAGGACTGGCGGATGGTGTGTCAAAGCGACAATAGAAGTAATTGAGGCAGTTGGCCAGTTGCAGGTCTTCAGCAGCGTGGGGGACTGTTGGCTTGTAGTTGGGATGCCTGAGACCCCTCCACACAAAGGCAGAGTCGTTGGTAGAAAACTGCTGCTGGAGTCTCTCAGAATACAATAATTTAGCATTTCTCACCTCCCTGCTAAACATATATTTTGCATCTTTGGAGCTGTCTTTCTCCCAACTTCTGAATGCTGCTGCTTTCGCCACCCTGAGCTGCCTGAGTCTATCTGTAAACCAGGGTTTGTTATTGTTGTAACTTACCCTGGTGCATGTTGGCACAATGCTGTCCTCACAGAAGTGACTGTATGAAGTCACAGCATCAGTAAACTCGTCCAGGTTATCTGTGGCAGCCCTGAACATTTCCCAGTCTGTGGAATCCAATGTTAGCGAATGACTTTATGGCAGAGACCTTTTAGTTACACAGATTGTTCCTTTATCTGTGGTTATCAGCATTTCCCTTTTCCTCTCTGTATACTGATAGCTCTTAAACAGTCTGTATTTGGTAGTTCCTGGCTCAGATACCCCGTTATTAAAAAGTCACCAAGGACTATAACTAAGGAGTCTGGAAAAGTATGCTCCACATGCAGAATCTGAGCCGCAAGTGCACACTGAGCTTCTTGCACTTCCCTGTCCGGTGGGATGTAAACGGCAGCTAAAATGAATGAAAAGGCCTTATGCGGGAAGTAAAATAGTTTACAGCTGACTAAGAGATATTCCAGAGCAGGAGAGCAGTGTTGGGAGATCACAGTCACATTGTTGCACCAGCTGCTGTTGATTTAGAAACAAAAACCTCCGCCCTTGGACTTGCCAGAGAGCTCAGAGTCGCGGTCCGCACAGAGGAGCTGGAATCCCTCCAGATGTAATGCACAGCCTGGGATCTGACCACAAAGCCACTTCTCCGTGAAGCATAGAGCACAAGAGAAGTCCCTTTTTCTTCTCATCAGCAGTGCCAGCTCATCCAATTTGTTGCTTAATGAATGAACGTTGGAGAGGAAAATCCCAGGTAAAGGTGTACATACTCCACGCCTGTGCAGTCGTATGAAAGCCCCAGCTCGTTTTCCTCTTCTGCGGCGTCTCACTCTTTTGACCAAAAAAAGTACTGCATCTGCTGCAGATGTTAAAAAAACAGTGATAAGTTTGTGGAAGTAGTTGATCTAATGCTTAGGAGCTCTTCACAGGTATAAGAGTGTGCTGACACAGTATTTGTGGAAAGAAAAAAAAAACAGTGCACCAAAACACCATGACGACCATACGTGGCACCATCTTATAACATAGATATATATACATCTGTATATATTGGTATATTTCTATATATATTTATGCCCATGTATACATCCATGTATGTATTTTGCATTTGGATATGGATGCAACTGTCTGCACCGCTGTGCTGGCCATGACTCATGTTATAGTGCACACCACACAGCATAGATAGTTTGTGTCTGGAACACCTTGAGTAGGCTTGATGCTGTATTATGCAAGTAGACTTGCCTCAACTATATTGATGACAAACCTAGGACATGTATATACTCTGAAATAGGTGTTTACAGGTGTGTTTGTCTATGAGAACAGGAAAACTTTTTAATGTGATCATCATTTACTATATATATATATATATATATATATATATATATATATATATATATATATATATATATATATATATATGTCACCCACTCTCTCCCATCTCCAGACTGTGTGGGGCAGGTGGTTGTTCATCATCTCAAGCTCGGGTCCTCTAACAGAGGCCTGGGAACTTGAGGGTCCTGCACAGAATCTTAGCTGTTCCCAGGACTGCACTCTTCTGTACAGAGATGTCTGATAATTCTCCAGGTATCTGCTGGAGTCACTTCTCCAGTGTGGCTCCAGGCACTTCTGTTGCCTTCACTTTCCAGGCTTTTTTCAGCTCTTCCTGCCTGCCTGTACCTCTTGGGTACCCCTTTTCTGGTTGCACCTTTCTGGACTTCTGACAATTGGCTTACTTTCCTCTGTGTTGCTTTGGCTTCCAACCTCCTCCACCATCGTGCCTCCTTTTTGCCCTTGACAAGCATCTCCAGAATCACTGTTGCTGTACTTTATATCAGCTTATTGGTTTGAGTGATGGTCGCAGTATGGAGCATTCTTGTGCTGCATTCACATCACCTAGAAGACTTTCTGATGGTACTTCACTCATTTTTTAACCGTGGTGTTAATGTGTTGTATCTCCTCAATCTCTAGCTGTGATAGCAGTTGCTGTTTGTGACTGAGCTACAAGCTATTTTGACATCAGTGTAGAAGCATCCATATGTCCCATAATCTCTTTGTGTAGCCATGCCACCTAGGCTTACTCTAGAAAATAAAGTTGTTTTACTTTTATTCCTTTTTTTTTTTTTTTTTTTTTTTTTTGCTGCACAGCCTTATTCTCAATGTATTCTGTGGCATGTTGCCCTCCTGATGAAGGAGAGAAAGGAGACATTAAAGACCACAGCAAAGCTTAGCAACTGAGTTAAAAAAAGAAACATCTAAAAATGACTCGCAAAATGACAATGGTAAGTACTATGGAAAAAATAAATAAGTAAATAAATCTTTTCTTGATATTGTTTAAGACACAGCACTGAACTTGGTTCTAAATGAAGAAAAGGCTAATTTAAGGATAACGGGTAAAACAGCATCAAGTGAAATAAGAATTAGGGTAACTATGTTAAGATTAATGCTGATAAATGATACATAGTAGTAAAAACTTCAATCTTTTTTTAACCAATTTGCATTTGGATATGGATGCAACTGTCTGCACCGCTGTGCTGGCCATGACTCATGTTATTGTGCACACCACACAGCATAGATAATTTGTGAACTTGGGAACTTGGATACTTCTTTTTTTTTTTGAGTAATCTATCCCCATTGGCTCCAGCAGACCCCCGTGGCCCAGTAATTGGATACAGTGTGTATAGAAAATGGATGGATGGATGGATCTATCCCCACTGCATCAGAGAGGGGCGTGACCCTATTGTAACTGCCACTGGGCAAGAAGCAGATAAAGCTATGGCCATTATAGTTTTTGCAGAGAAAACAAGAAAAACAACTATCCATACAAACAATTTAGAACCCTGGAGCAATCTAATGAATCGGGTACATAAGATTACTGAGGGAAGCTGAATACCCCGAGAGATCACAAACTCACTCACAGAGATATCCCCCAGCCAGGATTTGAACTGGAAATTTTCTTGCTGTAAGATATTACTGCTAACATCCCTTAATTGTATTTTTATTTGCTCACTTTTTAATATTTTCCAATAAAAGAAAACCTATAAATTAGGGTATAATTATCAAGTTTCATTGAGTGATAACTATTTGAGAAGTGACACAGTTTAACCTATTCTTATTTGACTTCAATGTTATGACTTTTTTTTAGCGTATACACAAGCATATGCACTTTCAAAACCTAACACTTACGAGGAAGATGACTTATCTTAGCAGACAGCCCTGTGCTTGTGAAGAACCTATCTCCTGTCTACTTTCTTCTATCAGCTCTCGCATCACATGGTGACAGCACTGCGGCACTTCAAAGAGACATGCTTTTGATGCTAACCATCAATATGTATTTCATCCTTCACCACTTATTCCTCAACATTCCTCTGCTGTATCTTCTATCTGCAGTAATTGCCTTTAAAGCCAATTAGCACAAATTATTTGTGACCATGATGATAGTAAAAATCCATCTTAGTCAATTGACTAGTTGAGGAAGTCAGAAATATTAGTTTAGGGGTTAGGTTTTCTATAAGCTCTGCCGGGCTGTACTTATTCAAATAGGCTATCCTGATAACCCATGTAAACCCTTTTCCATTAATCCAAATGTGGTTCATGGGAGTTTTGTAAATAACTTATTAGAGAAGCACCAGCTCACAATTTTTAAGGCTCATGGGGCATGCTGACCTAAACACATGAAACTATTAAGTATGTTTAGATTATTTGTTGAGGTTTGTATTTGTGTTTTGGATCAGCGGCCTAAGTCGATGTTTAACAAATGCTGCCAGGGCCATTTCACTGTGGGGCCATCTGAATTCCCCCTCAGAAAATCTGTTTTACTCTGTGAACCAGATCAAAGCAAAGACGCTGGGATCAAAGGCTAGCATAACACTGCTTTGGTCACATCTGTGTTGTTTACATGAATGCTAAAGGCATTTATATCAAATATTACAAACTTTGAAAGATATATGTGTTGAAAGTATTTTTGATGTCACTTTTGAAGTATATCAGTGCATTTGGGGGTAATTTATGAAATCTTCCCACAATTGCAAAACAAGTTTGTGAGCTTTAAACGAGACGATATGTCAACAGCTCAAGCTTTTTAGTGCGCATGCAATGCAATGCATTTAACTCAGCAGGATCAAATATACCAAATCCTTTAAACATTAGACAAAAAAAAATGATAAAACACAATGGGGATAAACATGGAGACATTCACTTTTTTTGAACTGTTACTTATCTGTTGTCTGCCTTCTTTATCGTGCAATCTTCCTGTATATACATGGTGCTGTATGTGGTGGATCAATGATAGAGAGAGGGGACAAATAAAATGTATCAATGCAGCACTTTTCAATCTTATTGACAGCTCTTTACACTGCAAGCAACATTTACCCATCCTCTCTCTCTCTCTCTCTCACACACACACACACACACACACACATTCATATAGCACCCTCTCTTTCTTAGAAGTACACAAATATCTTTCTACTTGGTCTAGGCAGTGCTTTTTCCATCACACACACAGTGATGAATGTACCAGAGGCAATGTGGGGTGTGGGTAGATTGTAAGACCAGGAATTGAGCCACCGACTTTCAGGTTCACAAGACTATAACTAGGAAGGACTGCAGCTTGCCCTTAATTCACTTAGGTTTCACTTACCTTTAACTCCTTGTATTTTATGGGAAAGAGAAAGAAAAAAAACATTCAATGAAGTTTGAGTAGACCTGCTCCTGAACTGACCCTATCCCTCTTATTCTCTTGAATTCTTATCACCCACCTTTAATGGAGTAAAGATTTTGCCGTTCCTTTTGCAAAACAGCAGGCCATTTCTGACACACCACAGTACCTACATACTTATAATTAGGCAACACCATTGCAACAGTATTCATCCATCCTTCCACTGGGCTCTCTCTCTATGCTTTCCCCTATCCTCTCAAGGTGGAATGAAAGTGCATATGAACATGATGAGACCAAGAACACATACTCCCTTCAAACACTCTCTCCAACAATCCTACCCTGTTTGTGTAAGGTTCACTGGTTTGAAGTGGAATTCTGCATCTTTACTTTTTTTTATTTAGTGACAAGTTATCTTTTAAGACAGCTTCAAACATCTACTATAAATGAATAATATGCCTGAAATAAATAGTAATAAATCTACAGTTGTCTTAAGCATGAACCTCCAGGGAACTATTTTCCCCATGCATACTTATTTTAGGGGTGGGAATAGGCAGAGGTAAGTAACTATGGGAGAGGATAGGCTTTTTTCCATTTTCTTAAAAATACTTGCACATAGTTATAATCAGTGCACCAAATTGAAAAGAACTTCAAATCCCACCTTCTTTCACTTCATTCACAGGTGAACCTGAGAGTCAGACCTGTGGCTTGTGTTTCAAGACACCACCACCAGACTTCACCCAAATAATCAATCAACCAATAAGCAAAAGTTATTTATCTGTCTAATTGCTCTAACATACACTCAGTGGCATAATGGCGGTTCATCGTTATAAACATACGTGTGTATGTATGTAACAACATACCTGCATGAACAGGCAAAATCCAAACCTATATGGGCAGTATGATTCATGATATAATAGTTTAGTTTTTGCAAACCAAATTTCTCTTTCAAAATAACAGACATCTAAACACAGATATTGTAATATAAGCCTTTAATGAAAAATGAATTACATTTTGATTATTATATAACACATACATGTTGCTTAATATTTCACAATATTTTTCATTTTACTCATTTGAAAATCTTATATCTCACCAAAGAATGCCATTACATATTTACTTAGATGCATACATGCATGCTCCTGTATTATTAGGGAAAACTGAAATTTGGATTTAAAAATTTCCAGTAATATCTTGTAAGTGAAAACATATAAAAACAAGGACTTCTGATATTTAGTGTTCCATATTGGGTTAAAATAGGTTTTTAACTTTTTTTTTTTTTTTTTTTTTTTTTTTTTTTACTGAAAGTAAACAACCACATGGAGCCCCATACCCGACAAGTAAAATAATAAATTGTGGCCACAATTTAGTATGTCATGGCACCAAATTAGTATTTCGTGGCCGCAAATTGGCAATTCATGTGACTATGAAATAACCTATTTTGTGGCCACAAGTTAGGCATAATGTTTCCACAAAATACTGATTTGAGAGGTTATTTTATAACATCATCCCCACAAATTGACTGGACAGCTGGGTAAGAAAATGAAACACACCTTTACTAGAAACAGCAAATGCTTCCTTGAGGTAAGCAAGCCCATATTTAAATGTTTTTGTGAGTAAGCATTTAAGGTAGTCTGTCAGTTATGTTCCATACTTTTTTTTTTTTTTGCAATGTTTGCATTTAGCCATCTCTGCCAATGTTTGGCTCTGCACTTAAACAGTTTATCCTCACAGTGTTGCTTGATATACAGTGTTTTGGCAGCGCTGCCAAGCAAGTTTCAGAAGGTTTAGTCTATCAAAGTTTCTAGTTCTACAAACGTGGCTGCTTCTAAGCTCCTGGATCACGTAAGTCGCTTTTTTATTACATTTTTGCACAGGAGGAAAGTGAAACTCTGAATTTGCAATAAAGGTAGATGAACTTTGAAAAAGATGGACAAAAACATCTTTACTCCTTGACAAATTAATGTGATTGCCGCTACCGCTGTTAAGAAAATTATCAGATGATATATTCAAATGATTATTTCAGAGGTAAAGCCCTTATGCAATTAAGTAATGTTATAGTACAACTTCATCGTGTTAATGAGGCCAAAAGCAGATGGAATTACATTCCATTACAGGTTTTTCTTTGTGATATTTAGGTTTTGTACAAATCTAGGGGTAATGGAAATGCAGTGATGTTGAACAAACTTCGTATTGAACAAAATTTCAATAATTCAGCCTAGGGAAAGCCAGCATATGCGATGTTATTTCCTGCGATTAAGCCATGTAATTGTCATTTTAATTAAAAACAAATTTTGTTGATACATTTTTCATAATCTCAGTTATTTTCTATCCACTTCCTCATCTCCATACACATATACATACAGTTATTCCACATCAATAATGGTGTCAAGAACCATCTTACTAAACTATAGCTGCTGCTATTTGTTTCTTGTTATAACTAACTTATTTTTCTGTGGTTATAGCCTAACCATAGATGCTTGGATGCAAGAATTTTTTATGTAGCACAAAATAGAAGAAGATGTGATCCAGAAACATGAAGAATGAAATGTAAGTCATGGATATCTTTGTGTGACAGAGTCTATGGCTCCAAATATATTAATATTAAGTAAGAGCATAAGTAAGAGGTATAAGGAATGTTTAGAATGTAGTCATACAAGAATAGACATACTTAATGTAGAAATTAATATTTGGTACCTTCATTAAGTCTTTCAACACATTTTCACACTTCTATCCAAAAAGTTAATACACACAAAACGAATGAGATGCACCAAACCTTGAAAAAGTTCAAATAAATAATAGACTTGCATAGATGAATACTGTCTTTCATCTCACGTTGGAAAAATATCTGTGCCATCTTCATGAGTTTCAAAGCTAAATGTTGACAAAAGGATTCTTAACTTCCCTACTTTATATGCATTAATTCATGTTATGACTGAGTTTTCTTTCTTTTTTTCAGATCAATGAAATTATCATTCCAATAATGACAGACAGCTGCTTGGCTGATCGCTCCCAATAGCACAATTGCTGTGGATGGGGTGTGGTAGGTAGAGGACCTGGGTGACGGGATGGTCCCTCACAGTCCTGATCTCCTTGGTTCTGCTCTGGGCATCATGTTCTCAAGGTGTGACCTGTAAGAGGTGTGTGGCCCTAGGCTCCAAGTGGCTCCTGGACTCTGCCAACCGGGGCTGGGAAATGGCTGGCACTAGCATGCCTGTTGGGGGATCTGAGGCAACCTGAGATAATGGAGTTGGATGTGTAGTGGTGATAGTGATAGTTCAATTTCAATTTTTCAATTCAATTTTATTTATATAGCACCAATTCACAACAAAAGTCGCCTCGAGGCGCTTCACACTGTAG
>JAOWBL010005425.1:0-10233 GCA_028564865.1 Zenarchopterus dispar
CAACGCAAAAAACAAATGTATGAAGTACTTTTATGCATGCTAAAACTCAAAACGGGTCCGTAGGGACCCTAACACCACAGGAAGGTTAAGATAAACTGGGCTTCCCGTTGGACCACTTACATTTGTGAATATAAAACTTTCCAAATCAATTCAAAAAGTTTAAAATAAAATAATGAGTTTTGATTGTCTTTTTTATAACTGAAAAATATAAATTCCTTATATTTTAACTTCATTTTGAAACCATAAAGTGACTGAAATAAGTATTCAGTTTCAGTTGAAAAAGTTTAACATAAATTGCAGTCATAAAAAAGACGTGGAGTTGTTTCGCTAATTGCTTTACAGAAGGTGCAAGATTCTTCAAAATCTTTTCTATATTTAATAAATTGGTTTGTTGAATATATTTGATGAACTATTTTGAAGTACATTTACATGGCCTTGTAAATGATTAAATATTTGTAATTGTAAGTCCATACCAGTAACTAGTTAATATTTATAGTTATTATTCCAATAAGACTGAGTTTATAGGACATTGAATCATATGAATCTAAACCTCTTTTTTTTTTTTTTTTAACATCTTTTATTCAATAGATTAATGCCATTTAAGAGAAAATGCTTTTTTTCGTAGGAGCCTGTATATTTGGTCCATTTATGTTAAGAACACAAACGCTTTTTCCGACTGCGGCGTCTTGACGTATACATGACGTAGGGACGTTTTAGTACGTATACTTTTACGCGCTGGAGCTGGGTGTGAAGATGGCGGACGAGGAGGCCGAGCAGGACCGTAGTCTTGCTAATGATATCAATCAAACGATTGGGGAACTCAAACGACGTTTGGAAAAACTACATGAAGTTGTGGTTACAGAAAGCATCAACATTCCTATTCAAGCATCTTCTGAGTATTGTCAGGAGTTTTGTAGGGTGAGTTATTTCCCACCACATATTTAGCAAACAAGCTAGCATTAATAATATTGCTACGTTCTGGTTGCTAGATAGTGGAAAGCACGAATGTGTTTCTTAAATATGATCACTGTGTACTTTGTGACTAGTACAAAATATAAGCATTTGTTTTGTTAAGTAGTTGATCATGTAAAACACCCAAATAAAACCATTGACAAGTCTCATTGTGCACACTAGCCCAGAGTTGTGTCTGTAAGGAGAAATTCATGATAAATTTCGATGTCTTTGGATATATGGATAATCGTCTACATGTTGGTTTCTGTGTACTTAAATTGTCACATTTTCCCTGGGGTATTAATAACTCAGCCTTCTCGATCGCGCATCGTCCAGTCGGTTGTGCTTAGCCTCATGTTAGCTCCTAACCTTGTGTGTTTGGTTCTGTGCGCGTGCACGTCTTTCGGGTTCACGTCGCCCCGGGCTGAAAAATGGAAACGGTTTCACTTTGTGATGTCTTCGTCTTTTATTACAATTAAGTTAATGTTACTTTCAGAAAGCTCCTGGATTGTAGGAAGTGGGCTCGGACCGATCACTCATGCGACAAATATTCGCGAATTTGACTCGCGACGAGTTTTTTTTATGTGTACGTGCCGAATGAAACGTACGGCGTTTTTCGTCATTGCTGCATACTAAATACATACAGCGTAAATCAGCTCAAATCTCTCTAGTAGGCTCTACGTTGCCTGTTGGTAACACGCATTTTTTGAGGTTGAAAATATGTGTTGTATTTATCAAAGGGCGGATCTGCACCAAACAACCTTAGACAATACAAACTCGTATACTAGAATACAGACATTTTGATCATTTAAACATCTTGAATTTGTGACTCGATAAACCCAAAAATACATTAATAGGATCATGATTTCGATTCTGTTCCCCGTTCTATTATCTCATTACCTAATAGTTTATTGTAGCATGTGAATGTGAAGTCAGCGTCATGCCGTGTTTATGTGCCTAATCGCCGCTACCATTGAGGCTGTCTCTCTGTAGGCAGCGACCGCACAATAACCTTCACAATCAAAATTTTAGGCAAATACCGTTACACTAGCCTTTAAAATAATGTCACACTATTTCAAATAGCCCCACCAAATAATGTCAATATTTTAAATTGTACACTTTGTATCGTCTCACTACCAAAATCTGTCAACAACATTAGACCCCACATGCAGATTTAAATGCCTGAACTAGAGTAACGTGTGTCTTTTCCATCAGTGGAGTGTCATGCTTCACTGCTTGTTGTTTAACACTTTGAACTGGAGCAAATTGTTCTTATTATACAACTTTTCTGATATCCTCCAGTTCTTCATATCCTTTCTTTCATTTGTCTAATTTCTCATCTCCTCTGCTGTGTCTTCATATTCTCTGTATAGTTCCAGTTTTACAAAGGGTTCAGTCAAATACTAATTATATTTGTTGTGATTGTGGTGATTTAGGTCATAACTGCTGCTGTTGATGTTGTTGTTATTATTATCATCATCATCATCATCATCATTATTCTTAGTTTTTTGTGTGTAGATTTACCCAACTACTTGATCTCATCTATAAGTAGTGTTAAAATTAGTCTTTTTTTTATTATGACTTATGTTAACACAGATTAGAATTACAGTTTGAATCATTTATTTGAATTACTTTATGCTAGGTGCTATTTTATTGAGATTTTTAAAGTATGTTTGTTTATGTGGTTAGTTTTTGAAAACTTATTAATTACCTGAATGATAAGTTTTCCCATCTCTGATTATTTGGGTTTTCTCCTTTTTGTCTACTCTGGTTTGTGACAAAAGTTTTGACATCCATTGAGCTCCAATACTGTAAATCATTGGCTTAGAGATCTTTTGTTTATTTTCCTTAATTAGCAGATGAAATGGCAGAATTCTTATGTTTTGACTCATCTGCTTCTGCAAAAGGACATGACTCTGTAAGAGAAATTTATATTTTGACTGCTGGGCTGCCACAATGCCAACACATGCACTAACATCCTGTTTATGTTTAACATGGGAGTCTAGCATGTTGCTTATCCTTTTTTACATGAATTGAGATGGGGTTGCATGTTGAGCCAGCCTGCAAATAACTCTCCTCTTAGGTTACACTTAATTGCGGGTCAGGACTAATGTAAACGGAAGTGACGAGGGGTGGTGGGTTGTGGGTGGGACTTTTTTTTTTTTTTTTAATGACAAGACAGTGATGTCTGTGAGGTCCTTATCCTCAGAGCTGTGGACATCATAAATCAGCATATTACAGAACTGTAATCTGCAACTGCCAACTAAAATGGCAGATGGCGGCTTTGGAAGAAATGAAATATAACAACATTAACAAGCAAAAGAGCCTCAGAAAGAAGTTTTTTGAGCAGGTTTGTCAGAGGGAGACTGCTGGTCATATTTTTGGAACACGATTTGAATGAAGCTGCTACAAATTCTGTTGTTATTCAGCATGGATCCTCCACTTGCGCCATCTCCTGCACCAGCCAGCTCTTCTGATGTTGGTGAAGCCAGTGAGGCTAACCAAATGGAGCGGAGGCTTCATGACAGTTTCTAACTGTGACTGTTGCAGTCTGATGTGAATGGCCAAAACTGTAATCAATTAGACGGATGTACTTGCACAGATTTGACTTATGATTTGTTCTTCTGGATCACTGTGTCTTTATTGTATTTACATTATTTTCACCTCATCTATCCACATTAGCTCCTAACTGTCTTTGCAGCTACAGTGCACCTGAGAAGATGTTCAGTGCTAACAATAATCAGTCCAGTGGACTCGTTCGTTTGGTCATGGTGCACAAAATGTGTGTGCCATGCAAAGGAAATCCGTGGTACATTGTAGAGAGAAAAATATTGTTTCTATAAAACATAGATTTCATCTTTTTTGTGCAAATGAATGAAAGTATTTCATACAGTGTTTAGACTGAGGTTCAGGCTATACTCTTCTTTATCTAGGCCCATTTCCAGTACCTCTAGATTTGTGCAGAACCAAATATCAAAAAAGAAATCCTGTAATGGAAATGGCATTAATTTGGAAATAACCTCCTGAATATCAAATAAACCTTTTTACGCTTCTAGGAGGTGGTTTTTCAGGCAATTTACAAATTCACTTTATTGCAAAAGTGTAATGGAAACTTTTTTTTGTGAATTTCCATGTCTCTGGCAGTACTGAATGTAATGTAACGGGTCAATCTAAAGTCATCAAAATTTAGTTTCCAGCTGTTTTTGACGTAATTAATACGATGTAGTTGTGCTATAATACTATTTAACCATTATACATTACTGCATTATTAGGGCTTTGCCTCTGAATAATCATTTAAATGATCATTAATCGTCTATTTTCTCCACAGTGGTAGCGGCAATCGCAATAATTTGTCAAAGACTAAATAAGTTGTTCTCCATTTTCTTCAGTGTTGAAATTTTATTTTTTTGTTGTTCTTTTGAAGAGACATCTCACAAGACGAGATATGCGGAGAGTTATAAGAAGTAGGCTATGGTTATTTGAAAAAGACCATTCAGTGGACACACCAACTCCCTGCAGCTGTACCTTTATCACAAATTCACAGTTTCTTTTCTTTTGCGAAAAAGTGTAATGGAAACGCCACTACTAATAGTCAAATTCTACAAAAAAATGCCCAAACAGTAGGGCTGTAATGGATTATACACCTCACAGTTCATATCATATGATGGTTTTTGAGCAGCAGGACTGATTGGTTTTTTTTGTTTGTTTTTTTTAAATTGGTAAAATTGGAAAAAAAAATATTAATATAATAATGTAAATTTATGCAAACATTTTAATTAAGTTTCTTATCTTTATCTCCCATCAGTAACACAGTGTGGTGATGTGTCATCACACTTCGTTACTGACAGTGTCATGCTCCATGTATTACCATGTTTCCTCAGGTGGCCATGGTAGATAAAAATGGTGATCATTTTCAACACCACCCTTAAAGTAAATCATGCATCTTCTAAGATGATTTCTGTTCACATATGTTATTTATGCCTCTTTATCTTCATACTGCGTGCAGCCATGTTGCCCGGAAAGCTGACAGGAATGTGTATGTTAGTCAAAGTTAGCCATGGCTACCAGCTCCTTCAGCCGATCCCCGTCAAAATAGCATCAGAACCTGCCAGCAGAAGTTTACAGTGGAATATGCAGTTTCAAATGTTGACTTGATGGCAAAATCGAAAGTCACTGCTTTGTTTAGTTGGCACTGGGCTAGTATAAACATTTGATTGCTTCGCTAAGCTAGATAGTAGGGTGATTACAGATGAGTAGGTGATGGTTTGCATTGGTTGAGCCAACGTCCATAAAATATATAAGAAATAAAATGTATTACTTTATATAAACTCCCCTGACATGGTACAAAAAACTCACCCTTCCTCAGATTTGTCATGGATGTGAAAATGAGATTGAGACCAAAACATTTTTTTTAACCAGGCTGTAAATATGTTTATTTCTACTCCAAAGTTAAGACATGGGACATGGAGTCAATGGAGATTGACTTGCTTTTGCCACCAGCTTCCAGAGGCTTGTTGAGGAACTGCAATGAATCTTAGTTCTGCATGAGACTCAACCTGAAAGTTAGACGAATGGCGCTTGTTATTTATCAGGAAAGTAAGCAAAGGTATATACATAGCCATACACAGTGTATACATAAACACATACTCAGCAGTGGGGTTTGCTTGAATTGGAAAATCAGATTTACAGAATAAATGGTCATCATAAAACTGTGACCACCAGTAACAATGTTGCTCTTTTCACACAAAAATGGCAACATTTTGTGTGAAAATTGCTAATAAATTTGAATATCACTCAATATACGAGGTCTTGCTCAAGCATAAAAGACAGATTGAAACTCTAAATGGAAATCCTTAAGGAACAACGATTGGTGCTTTGCTTTCTCACAGAGCAGTACACAAAGGATGTTATAACAGTGACCACAGGCAAACTGCAAAGCCAGTGCACAGGATCAGCAGCCTTGCAGATGGTTTGTTGATATTAGGCCAGAAAGAGCTAAATATTCTTACCACATGTAGGTAGGGGATGAAAAATGTCTCATCCTATGCTAATATTCCAAAAGTACGTCCTTGGAAGTCACACTTCCAAGCACTTTACATCATGTCCTCTACATCCAATATTTCACCAATGTCTGCAGGTACATGTGAGGCGTGTTAGACACTTTAAAAATAAAGATATTATACAGAGCCTGGAGACGTGTAACACAAGAATACATTTCTGCACAGTAA
Source organism: Zenarchopterus dispar (assembly GCA_028564865.1). Taxonomy (NCBI): domain Eukaryota; kingdom Metazoa; phylum Chordata; class Actinopteri; order Beloniformes; family Zenarchopteridae; genus Zenarchopterus; species Zenarchopterus dispar. Next base: position 6,180 of record JAOWBL010005425.1, read on the forward strand.
TATGGTCATCTGCACTTTCAAAGAGGGGAAAAAAGCTAAAAGATTTTCATCACCAAAATGCCTACTAGGGTAAAGCATAGTTTCAAGGCCGCCAAGGATGTGCTGGCACTAATGGGTGTCCTCTTACCATTTCTCGTGGCTCTGGAGTGCTGCTCGTGCCCGCTTTCTCTCCTCCTTACATCAAAGATGCTGCTACACCTGCTCCCTCCAGCGCTTCGATTATCTTCCTGGATCTCCAGTTGTTGCGTAAAGGTGCTGCTGGTGTGAGCTTCCTCCTCTCCATGGGCTTGATAAATGTCTGTTTTAAAACAGACATTGGGTCTTGCTTTTTGTGGTGTATTTGAAAAGAAATCAGAAATTTGCTTCAGCACTGATAGTTGACTTGAACTGTGGTCTATGAAATGAAAAATGAAATCAGATACTAGTGCTGATGAGTGGACCTTTGCCTGAAAAGTGGCATTACAGGGATAAACCTTTTGAAACTTAAATAAGATTTCCCACAGCCTTGCATGTTGACCTATTGAAGAGTGCTCTCTGGTACATCCCTGAAACTATGTGATAGCAGAATCTATTTGACATTTGTGGAGATACAAGTACAGTTGGTTAAAGTGATCAGTGTGTTTTACATTTAAGTAACTTGTCATGATAAAATGTCATATACCATATTCAATGAAGTTAAAAAAAACAAAACAACTTGTTAGAACTTTTTTTTATGTCCATGTTATCTATCAATGGTTAGCTTGTATTGTTTTGGTGCAAGTATAAATCTCAGCCATTGCTGAGACCGTGTGTGACATCATCACTCAAATTTTCAGCCTAAGACGAGAGAAAACCTTCATGAAGAGAAGTGAGCTATTGAAGAATATGCAGAACCAATGGTGTATTATTAAAAAGGTTTCAGACCAACTCCCTGCAGCACAGCTAGATGTGTGGTCAGAAATGAAAAAGCTTAAAGTGGAAGTTGTATCAGACTGATGAAAGCCCAGAGATTTTTTTTTTTTGTATGTGTGTATTTATTTTTATATACAAAATTTCTGAAATTTTAAAGGTGCTTTTTCATTTATTGATTAGTGATTTTTTTTTCCCCCTTTTAGACCCTGTTGGAGTTTGCAGGGCTTTGGGAGGTAGATAAACAGCCTTTGCCACTGTTGCAAGTTTACGTTGTCGCCTTGCTGAGTTATGCTCAAGCTTCTCCATACCTGTCCCTGGAGTGTGAAAATGTTCCTGTTGTGGTAGAAAGACTCTCACTGTAAGTAAAATGTGATAAAAGGTTTGTCACAACAATGAATCAATAATTATAATAAACATAAAATGAATAATGCTGAAACTGAAACACAGATTTCAAAATTTGATTACAGCTTTCTTGTAAAGTTTTGGAGCTACAGTAAAAGATCAATATCAATATTGGTGAATGTGTGTGTTCTTTAACAGGAGCTTTCTGGAGCTTTTACTTGCATTGAAAGACGTTCCAGATGACTTGTGGAAAGAACTGAAGTCATCTGTGCAGGTACAGATTATAACCTTTATTTTAAGATTGAAGTACTAGCTTGGGAGGCTAGGACCAAAAAGGGGAAAAAAAAGGCAGGGAGATAGTTTTTTTTTTTTTCTGAATGTGGATCTGCTAGAGCTACACTCTGGCATATACACTGACACAAGATGAACATTTATGACATTATGCTTATCTTTAACTATGAAGTAGAAAAATTATGGGCTGGCATATCAATTTATTTAAAACTAGGATTTAAAACTTGGAGCTACATTGACTCCAACAAAGGCAAGATTCCTGAAAGGACTTGATGTGGAACAAAAAAATTATAGTTGTGTTTTGAGTCTATATACACCTATTAGAAGACATATAAAAGTATAATATGAATTCATACTTTATATGTATTCATCTTTTCTTTAAATATTTACTATTAATAGTGTTAATATGTGGGGCCCAATAGTCATGTTACTGTATTGTCCAAGTGCAATACTGATGTATGTAAACATCAAATTTGGGTACTGTTTATATTTGAACTGATATTAGCACTGACAGAAGTATCTAGAATTCTATACTGGTACTGGTGTTTTTTTTTAAATCACAAATTCATTTTAAATGTTAAATCATAAAATTACATGCTGTTGGACTTTAAATTTTGTGTATTGTCTCCTGAAATTACTCTTTTTGTAAACCAAATTTAATGAAAGATATTTTTTAAAAATAAGGCTACTTTAACTACTTCAAATTATACTTTAGTGTCTCTGTAAAGGGACAAAAATGTAATGGATGCATTTCAATAAAGAAAAACAAAAATGATTTCTTTGTGTAATTTTATTTATTTATTTATTGGTAATTGGAGAACTATTAATTTAGTTGAGGAAAAAAAATCACTGTTGATACACTGCCCTGGTTCATATCCTCAGTTAGCTACATAAATATGTTTCTATACTTTTTCACTCTGTTTGGTGTTGACTTAAAGATTGTCATGATTTAATAGTTTTTATGTTTTTTTTTATAGTTTGCACACAGGAAATTTCAAGAGAATGGAATTGCCAAGCTATCTGCTCTATCTGCTCTTGGACAGTACGATGGTGTTTGGACCAACAAAGTGCTTCAAGGCCTTCTGTCCAATGAGAATCCCCAGACAGAACAAGGTACAATATATTTTTCTCTACTAATTTAGGTCTGTGTAGCAGCTTTCACATTTGGAAAGTTAGGTGTGCAGCAATGCCTTATTGAAATATTGGGTAACATGTTGTGGTCATTATTAACATGCAGTGCACCTCATATCTAGGACAGAGCCATATACCTGTGTATTGGACTCTGATGGGATACAATTATCTCTCCATCTCATGTTCAAAGAAATGCAAAAAAGAGCAAAGACTTAATCACGAAGGTGCACGTTTTTTTTTTTTTTGTTAAAGTAATGTCTTATGTCATACTTGTTTAGTTGGTTAAGTTTTTGGAGATGGCTACCTAAAGAATTTGGACTCAGTTCTGGTAATTCCCAATAGTTCTGTTTGTTGTCATGAAACTGGAAGGAGGTACTTACATTAAAGTTTTTAAAGATATATATATATATATATATATATATATATATATATATATATAAAAATATCTCCTTCAATTTTCTATACCATCTGAATCCAATTCCTGGGTACCCCTGCCTCTCGCCTGCAATGGGCTGGGATTGGCTCCATCCATTATCATACCCACTTATTCCTTTTCAGTGCCACGAGATCTACCTGACACCCATTTAACCGTCTTTGGGTTAAAGGCAGGGGTACACCCTGGAAAGGTTGCAAGTCTTATCTCAGGGCTGCACAGGCTGTGCTTTCAGTAATATTTTAAGAGTTGATGGACATGTCAAATTAGTCAGACCATGTCTTTGCTCTTATAAATAAAATGGAGAGACAATCTTTTGAATTAAAACAAAGGTGTGGGAAAACGTGTGCTTGACATATAATTGTGTAAAAACTTCCCAACATGTTTTTTTTTTTTTTTAAACTCTGGTTGGAAATATGTAAAAACTTATTAGCATAATTAACAGAAAAAAATTCACAATATATTTCTTTTTTTCAGTTGAGGAGTTTCTGGTGCAGGAGGGCTTGGTCCTGTTGCAGATGAGAGTGAAGCAGCTGATGAAGGAAAAGGAATTGCAGAAGGCTGCACTTCTGTCAAAGACCTGCTCTGAGTCTTCTGCTTTTCAGGACAATGGTGCTTTCAAGCAGATGTATCTTGTCTGCCTCTGTAGTACTGCTGAACAGAATCAGCTAATGGAGGAGGTAGGTTGTGTTATTAACTGATTATATTGGCTTACATTTGAACATCGGAATCACTTTATTGCCATTGCCAGTAAACAGGTTTATAGACAAGGAAATTTCTCAGATGTGACAGTGCAGATAAAAACATGGAATAATGTAAAGTAAAAAATAGAATAAATATAAATACATGTGAATAAGCAAAAATAAATCAAAATAAAATAACATAATCGGAATAAGTTTATATACAATATATACATGTGTAAACAATAGCAGGAGAATAGTTTGGCTGTTCTATGAGTCATTTAGC
>JAOWBL010005426.1:0-10232 GCA_028564865.1 Zenarchopterus dispar
AGGGCACTCCACCCTTTTCCGACTGAGGACCATGGTCTCAGATTTAGAGGTGCTGATTCCCATCCCAGCTGCTTCACGTTCGGCTGCGAACCGCTCCAGTAAGTCCTGAAGGTCGTGGCCTGATGAAGCCAACAGAACCACATCATCTGCAAAAAGCAGAGACCCAATTCTGAGGTCATCAAACCAGACACCCTCCGTCCCCCGGCTGCACCTAGAAATTCTTTCCATAAAAGTAATGAACAGAATGGGTGACAAAGGGCAGCCCTGGCGGAGTCCAACCCTCACAGGAAACGAATCCGACTTACAACCGACAATGCGGACCAAACTCTGGCACCGGGTGTAGGGCCGGATGGCCCTTATTAGGGCCTCCGGCACCCCATATTCCCGGAGAACCACCCACAGAAGTCCCCGGGGGACACGGTGGAAAGCCTTCTCCAAGTCCACAAAACACATGTAGATTGATTGGGCAAACTCCCATGCCGCCTCCAGGACCCTACCAATAGCCCACCTCCAAAACTCAAATAAGTGCTCTCAAGCATGGATTTTTATTTTCAAAATTATGTTTCCTTAAACTGCAGTTTTACCTTAATTCCTCCCGAATGAACGGTTGTTGGCAAGCTGGCAGTGAGTGACTCAGGTATGTTTATCAGTGTTGTCATGTCTGTTGGTCCTTGTGGTCTTTTTTGCATGCAAAATGAGTGCACTCCTTGCTGGTAAACGAGGTCACATATCTCTGTGGCTGCCTTTCGCTGTATGCCTTGGGTACACATGTTAACAAATTTGCACAGGTGGCATGACAGAGAAGGAAAGCAGGTTGAAAAGACAACAGACTGATGTGGGAGAAGAAAACTGAGAAAATGAGATGAGCCACAGTCAGCAGGAGAGTGTGTTATATCGCCTTCATGTTTGTGTTTTGTATAATTTTGTTCATTTCTTGCAACTCCATGAGCTCATGCCAAAATAAGCTTATTACCATCACAGGAGCCAAGGCTGGAATTCAGGAATTCATTAGTGCAACAATTTGCAGAAGTGTGTGTGTGCGCGCGTGTGTGAGGGTGTGTGTGAGCGCGTGTGTGCGTGTGTGTGTGTGTGTGTGTCATAGCTTGCTGCAGACTCTCAAACCCACTCCTACCTGTTTCTGTCATGGTTTCTTTTTTCTCTTGTGTGGCTGAATTAAAATGTTCCCCCTCGCTCTGCTGAAGGTTTGAGCTCCAGCGTGATTCGTGTTCAAAGAACTCAAGTCTGAGAAGCAGACTGACAATTACAGCAACAAAGGCATGACCAACAGGGAGAGAGGCTTTAATTGAGTTAAAATTGAGTTTCTGAATAGATCATTGTGAATAAATGTAGTTCTTTTCTGGCAGCCTACACTCCAGTGTGGGAGAGGAAAAGATATGAGATCTTTCTCATGGCCGTATTTTGCTTCCTCATTTTTCGTCTGGCGCTGTATTCATTTTCTGTTCCATACTTATCGGTAATAATGCCATGATCTGAGCTTTGGCTGAGGTTCAGTATCTGAGATTGAGCAGACAGTCTGCACTGTGACATCTCTGTGGCACCTTTAATGCAATACAGATGATAATCATCTACACAGTACGCCAGATGAGACTAGTTGGTTAGCTAGACTAGCTGTTACCAGGGCTGTATATTTAGATATAGACATATCTCTACCAATAGTTTATGTTTTCGACGACTTGTTGCAGACACTCTTAAGGCTGGTGAAGGTACGTGGCTGTGATCACACCCCCAAATCAAAGCTTTTGTGTTGGTAACTGGAAAACGGTGGACTCATCTGGGGATGAACAGCATGTACATCATAGAACTTCCACCACTGGAATGTCTGTGCTTGAGTGTCACCCTCCTCATGAGAAGACCAGCTCGGGTGAAGACCAATCTGTCTAATGTCAGACCACTAAGGTGAACCACACTGACACCTCCGTCCTTCTCTGTTGGGTTGTGGAACTGCCAATCTGCACTTGGCAAAACTGCTCATCCCAACAGGCAAGATCTGGGCCAGATCATTTTATCACATGGTTTCTTATATCACTGCAATGCAGATGATACACAGCTTTACCATTCATTCCCATGGCACAACCCCACAATCTTTGTACAAATCACAGCTTACCTTTCTTACTGTCTGATATTCCACTTAACCTGCCTAAGACTGAAGTCTTTATTATCCCTGCCCATCGTTCATTCAGACTCAATATTGATGTAAACATTGCATCCACTACTCTTACTCCCACAATAGTCACAAAGAACCTGGATGTCATGTCTGATAACCAGCTGTTCTCTCATGCCACTTTGCTTCCGACAAAATACAAAAAATAAGATCATACTTGAGTCTATATGCAACTGAACTCCTGAAACAGTTTAGCTTGTGCAAACTGCTACAAAAGGTCCAGAATGCAGCAGTCCATCTGGTCTTTAACTCAGAAGTTACATGCAACACCATTGTTCTTTAATTTCACTGGCCACCTGTGGTTGCTTGAATGAAATGTTAGTTTCTATTACTTGCTTACAAGGGGGTCTTGGGGTCTGCACCTGGTTATATGAACTCCACTGAACCCCTCTGCAACCATTAGGCTGATCAAAAGAACACAGACTGGTCTTGCTCTCTCTTTGCACAAGTCAATCTCAGTCGAAACCGTTCATTGTTCCTCAGTGGTAGAACAAGTAACTTGTGGCTACAAGAGTAGAGCTGTCCCTTTTCTACATTCAAGGTGTTGGCTTTCCGCTTCCTGAACCGGGCTCTTCTTAACTTCCTGAACTGCTCTTGAATATCCCCATAGCACATCATAATTAAGTAAATTAAATATGTTTTCACTCCTCCCTGAGCTGCCACCTTATCATGGTGGAGGAGTTTGAGTGTTCCAATGATCCTAGGAGCTCAGTTGTCCGGGGCTCAAGCCCCTGGTAGGGTCACCCAAGACAAACAGGTGCTTGGTGAGGAGCCAGAAGTGCGGCTCAAATGGCCCCTATGATACATACAACCAAGAGTTCTCGTTTTCCCTCACCCGGACATGGGTCACCAGGGCCCTCCCCTGGAGCCAGGCCTGGGGGTAGGGCTCGATGGAGAACGCCTGGTGGCTGGACCAGCACCCATGGGGCCCAGCCAGGCACAGCCTGAAGAGGAAACATGGGCTCCCCTTCACATGGGCTCACCACCTGTGGGAGCGTCCATAGGAGCCCTTCTTGGAGTCCTTGGGTGGGGTGCTGGAGAGTCCCCCTGTTGGAGACTCCCTCGTTTTGCTGGGGGACTTCAATGCTTACGTGGGCAATGACAATGAGACCTGGAGGGGTGTGATTGGGATCTGAACCCGAGTGGTGTTTTGTTTTTGGACTTCTGTGCTCATCATGGATTGTCCATTAAAAACACCGTGTTCAAACATAAGGGTATCCATATGTGCACTTGGCACCAGGACACCCTAGGTCACAGGTCGATGATCGACTTTATTGTTGTATCATCTGACGTGTGGCGGCATGCGTTGGACACTCGGATGAAGTGAGGAGCGGAGCTGTCAACCGATCACCACCTGGTGGGAAGCGGTGCACTGTCAACACTGTGTATGGTGGGGACGGTGCTCTGTTGACCTCAACTCGGGACGTCGTGAGTTGGTGGGGGAAATACTTTGAAGACCTCCTCAATCCCATTGACACACCTTCCTTTGAGGAAGCAGACCCTTTGAGCTCGGAGGTGGGCTCGTCTATCTCTGGGGCTAAGGTCACCGAGGTGGTCGAGAAACTCCTGGGTGGCAGGGCACTGGGGGTGGATGAGATCCAGCCTGAATTTCTTAGGGGTCTGGATGTTGTGAGGCTGTCTTGGCTGACACGCCTGTGCCACATCGCGTGGAGATCAGGGACAGTTCCCCTTGATTGGCAGAACGGGGTGGTGGTCCCCCTCTTCAAAAAGGGGGACAGAAGCATGTGCCAATTACAGAGGGATCACACTCCTCACCCTCCCTACAGGGGTACTGGAGAGGAGGGTCTGCCGGATAGTCGAATCTCGGATTCAAGAGGAGCAGTGTGGTTTTCGTCCTGGCCTTGGATTGGTGGACCAGCTCTACCTCAGCAGGGTCCTGGAGGTGGCACAGGAGTTTGCCCAACCAACCTACATGTGTTTTGTGGACTTGGAGAAGGCTTTCCACCGTGTCCCTCCCTGTGGGTGGTTCTCCAGGAGTATGGGGTGCCAGAAGCCCTTACAAGGGCTGTCCGGTCCTTGTACGCCCGGTGCCAGAGTTTGGTCTGCATTGTCAGTTGTAAGTCGGATTCATTCCCGGTGGGGGTTGGACTCCGTGAGGGCTGCCCTTTGTCACTGATTCGGTTCATTACTTTATGGACTGAATTTCTAGGCGCAGCTGAGGAGCGGAGGGTGTCTGGTTTGGTGACCTCAGAATTGGGTCTCTGCTTTTTGCAGACGATGTGGTTCTGTTGGCCTCATCAGGCCACGACCTTCAGCACTCACTGGAGCGGTTCACAGCTGAATGTGAAGCGGCTGGGATGAGAATCAGCACTGCTAAATCTGAGACCATGGTCCTCAGTCAGAAAAGGAGGGAGTGCCCTCTTTGGGTGGGGGATCAGGTGCTGCCCCAGGAGGAGGAGTTCAAGTATCTCGGGGTCTTGTTCACGAGTGAGGAAAAGATGGAGTGGGAAATTGCCATGTTAGGTAGAGTTAGTGTGGTTCACACATACAGTTAGACAGCCTACAAGAAAAATGCACTATATTCACATAAGTATGACACAAGAACACATTAAGTTGTTCTAGGGAAGCCCTTATAGCGTCCCCATGAACAGTTTTCAAACGGAGATGCATAAGGTGGGAGTACGCATGGAGATCCACACTTCCGGAAGTACGTCATGAGGTGGAAGTATATCATACATGTGCCACTCTGCCACAGCTGAATGAAAGCAGTGGCTACTCCTAGATCTTCTTCTTTGTAATATAAACTCTGGAGCCAGTAAGCAGCAGCAAGTCTTCTCATTTGTACAAGCATGTGTCAGATTGTTCTTGTGAATTCAATGGCAGCTATACCGACTTCCTAAGAAGACTTTGCCTCCCTCCAAAAATATCAATGAACTCCAGATTTTGTATGAACTGGGAGATTCTTACCCATTGTTTGTAGGACGTTTAAGACTTATGATGTCCAGCTCGGACTTGCTGAGGTACTGTACATTAAAACAAAAATTCTAAAACTTCTATTGTCTTTTATTGGTCTACGGTTACAACAATAGTAACAATATCTTCAATAATATATTTCTAAAAATCACTGATATATTTGATCATTAAAAAATATTACAGCATTGTTACTTTCCCTGGTATTTAGTTATTTTAAACAAGCAGTGACTCAGTTAATAACTCTTACTTTTTGGAAGCAGTAACAAGTAAGTTACCCAACACTGCTTAGTGGAATGCTGACTAATCTAGACCTGCATTGTGGTCTACTATGTTGGACCACAGTCATGTGTGGAAACAAAGAAAGGCCTAACATCAACACCAATGCCTGACCACACGGTTTAAGACAAAGACTTCACAATGACTCAAAACCCCAGTAGACTTTGCGTGGTTTATTGTTCATGGCTAGGTGTGAAAATGACATCATTGGGTATGGACCTGCCTCCTCCATCACAGTGTTTAGAGCTATCTAGTTGCTGGGAAACAGCACTTCAGTCTGTCTGACCACAACAATGCATAGATTGACCCAAAAATGGTCCTAGTTTCAGACGAGCCAAACGAGGGACCCATGCACGCCCCAACAACATGAACACCTTCAGACCAACACAGAGATGAAGGAAGCCCAGCTGCGGTACCAACACTACATCCCCTCATCTTCACAGAGATGAGGAGAGAAAGAGAGAGAGCTGCTCCTTGCCAGGACCCCCAGCGGATTGTAACCATCCAGCTGTTAACCAAACTGAGAGGAAAACTGGTCTGCCGAAGACAAAACCACCACTTTCGTCACTTACAAAGTGATCCACATAAAAGGCTGATTTTATGTCTGGGCAGAGAAACTTAGTTGCTGTGTGACATGTTGAACTTTTAGATGTTTGGCTAAATATGATGCTGCTTGGTCCACAGGAGCAGCCAGGTTGTGTCCTCTGACAGTCCTTGAGTGTCTCAAGGAGAATCCAGCTTGAAATGAAGTCTGCTGTGAGCTTGTAATGACGTCACGAGTCAGTCAGACCTATGCACATAAACAATCACAGGTGACAGAAGTGTGCATGTCATAATGAAACTCTGCCATGATAAAGGGAGCAGTCTGCACAAATGGCAGGAACCTTCAACAGGCAGAGAAAAACTCCACCTTTCAGATGACCAAAACATGGAAATGAATTTCGTTTTGTTTTTGGCCTCAACCGTTTAATCTTTCAAGACTGGACTGCTACTACTGTCTTTTATGTTTTTTGAATGCACTAAAGCTATTATTCAGCTATTTATTACATATATAATTACATCTAAATTGTCTGCATCCTTTACTATATCATACATTCATTTGTAAAAAGTGGAGCATCTAACACTGTTGTGCTTTATTATTTAATGGGAAAAACATGAGGAATGCAGCACTTTGAGGACTTTTTTATTACATTGAAATTGTTTTTTTTGAAAACTTCTGTCATTAGAATTGCTGTCATTTTTGCTTTGTCAAGGTTTTGTTTCTGAAAACATGACACACCAGTGAGAGGGTATAACCATAGCCACTGATTACTCTATTAATTAATTATTCGACCCCAGTGGCTGTAACTGTGCTAGGAGAATATTATTATGAAGCCTTTTGACTCCACATCATCGGAGAGATTACAATTAGAAGTATAGTAAAAGATTACTTTACAATGTTTCCATCACATCCCATATCATCCTTTTCTCAGCTCCTTTGAAGTCTTGTCAAAGTTAACACTAAATTTGTTTGACTAAGAAATGTGGACACTTTTTCTACTCTTTTTTTTCCAGTTTTCATAGATTACTATGTAGCAAGAAAGCACACCTGCAATTAGCAATCAGCTCTGTACTTTGTTTTCAGAAAAGGAAGAGCTGAAAAACTGATCCCACACAGGTAGAAAGTAGAGAAGTAAATACTCACCTTCCATCAGTGGGTCTGCTTCCACCTGTGTCTCTCCACTAAAGTACCACAGAAACACAGTTTTCTTTGTCTACCCCCAAAATGAATCTGTGTTGTCTAGTGCATAAACATTAGTTCCAACCACAGAATTTTCTTACCTGAAGAGCCCCATCTACCCCTCACTCATCCCAAATTTCCCACAGTTTGAGAATCTGTTTTTTGCATGAACATGTTCTTTTTTTTTTCCTTTTCCAGATTTTCCTAGGATGTTGTATCCCAACTTTCCTGCAGTTTTCTATGTTTTGTTTTGGCGTATGCCTTTCATTTGTTCCTCATTTTCTGCTTTTTGAGAATAAATGTCAAATATGAAGCTAGAATCTGGCCTAATATGGTGACAGAGCAGCCATGAAATATATCCACGATGCAGTAAGTAGTTGATTGCATTGACTTGTGATAGAACAAATGATGTGCGAGCTGCCAACACACTGCCAATTCCATCATACAGGGACCCAAAAACCTGCTCTAGGGTGGGTCTAGTGACTCCACCGGGTCTGTGCTTAATCGTTTCAGAACCTTGTCCTCAGTCCAGTGGAGGAGTATTGATCTGTATAAATATGATTAACTATGATTGAAGTATATTTCTGACCTCAAGTGTGTCCTCTTTAACTTCTCGTACCACAGAGCTTCAGATATTGTTCTGGTTCTGTATTATAGTTTTGAAGAATTATTTCTCTTAGTTGGAAAACAAACTACTGACAATCTGGGCCATCGCATTAAGAGCTTTTGTTATTCAAAACAGTTAGGTTCTCCGATTCTAAAAAAATTTTTCTTCATGGCAGTTAATACTGCATGATTTATTATTCAAGTTGAATCTGAATAATTTGAATAGGGAAATGTTTCCAATAATTTACAGTGAAATAATAAAATAATGCTTTAAAATACAACATTTGTTGTTAGTCCCAGCAGGCATCAAAGCTGTAGGAAGCTCTTCTAATTGCTTTAACAACATGAGCTCTTCAACCTAGAATAAATATAAAAGGGATGGATTTATTGTATCAGACTGCAACATCACCTCCATCATCCTCTTGATCAAAAAATTAATATTCTGGTACCATTTTCATGCCAGCAAGATTCAGCTCACGTTTCTTTTCAGTTTAAAGTTTGAAAAACTATTTTCTTTTTCAGTTAACAGACTGTTGGCTCTCTTTGGTTTGAGGGATGTGATTGTTGTTAGATCATTCTTATTATCTCCAAACCTTTACTAATGTGGAAAAAAACACACAATCCATTGTCATCCACCCCTGCAGCATAGGCATTTTATATTCACATCATCTGAATGAAGACCAGACTATAAATCGGGCCTTAATATCAGACAAAACGCTCTGGCTCATCCTTATGCACACTTTACCTACAAAGACCTCCAAGGACATCAGATACTTCAGCAGAGCTCACCTGGATTTACTCGTTTGGAGTTAACCACAAAGACCTCACCAGGAGATTTTTTTTCTTCTATTACATACCCTGAAGCTAAAGTCCATTCTCTCTCTCTTTTTTCTTTTTATTTTGTTTTCCCTCACCATTCAGAGGTGGGTCAAAAACTGATAAAAGCCTTTGCAGGCAGCAGGAGCAGGGGTTCATGACTCTGATGTGTTTCTGTAACTTGAAAGCATTTGAATTATCTACCATGTGCTGTTGAACAGCAACATTGACAGATGATGTACAGCTGTGAAAAACAAACCACATCCTTTTTAAAGTTCTTGCGTTTCATAACATAAAAGAATCGTATTTTTTATATAATAACTACAACCTAAAATAAACAACATTACATATTAAACTGTGTCATCATTTACTCAACCAAAACTAAGCCAAAATGGCAAAGCAGTGTTAAAATTAGAACATCCTGTCATTCAGAATTTGTAGATCAGCATTTAGCTGCAGTAACAGACAACATTTTCTATGTCTTCTTGACAAAGTTGGTTCAGTTCATTGAAGTTTGCAGACAGTTGTTTATTGACTCTCTCTTAAAGTCTCACAACAGCGTTTCATTCAGGTTGGCATCCTGCTTTTGATTGTAAAACTTTGATTCTTTTATTTTCCTGCCTTTCAGATGTAAATTTACTGCTGTGAACTATGAATACTTGACTCCAGAATCCTTTGTGATATATGGGCAAAGCAAAAACAAAAATATCACAATAAATGGCAGGCTATTATCTTAAAAATTCCATGTATTTACACTGTTCTGTCTGATTTGACTAATTAGATGAAGCGTCTCAATTTGGATAGTAACTTCTATGGACAGATTTGTGATGACAGAAGAGGTCGAAACAAGGGAGGAAATCTTGGGTAAACAGATCAGAAATCACAAGTATCATCAATTTTCTACAATGAAATTGTGTGTCAGTGTGAAATTGTGTGTCATGGACTGGTGATCTGTTCTCCTCAGGCTTCCATCTCTGAATTGTGCTATATGCAGAAGATCTCTGATGACACCATGGGGGGAGGAGGGGTGTATCAGAGATGGAGAGTACAGGACCCTGGCAAGTAGCTTTGTGGAGTGGTCCGACAGGACGTCAGCAAGACAAAGGAGATGGTAGTTGACTTGAGGAGCAAGAGGACTGGGACCATACCCATATCTATCAAGGGCATGGGTGTGATGAACAGAAGTAACTGGGGTTGTTTTTGAGAACAAACTGGACTGAAGCTGGATCCTCAACACTGATGCAGAATACAAGAAGGGGATCAGCAGAATTTCAACATCTGCAGCAGGATGTCGATCTTTCACCAGTTTGTGATTTCAACTGCATCTAATTGCACTTGTCTGCAGCATCAGTGTCAGAGATGTCAGCAGGATGGATGGACTGATCTGGAAAGAATGGAAATATGACTTACAGTAGTGGAGTTTATATTCCTCTGTTAAATTAAAGTTATGTTATCCATACTTTTCTTCTTTTCAATTGTATTAGTGTATGTATGTACATGTTTGTTCAGTTCACTGCATCTGCATCGCTTCTCATTTTTACATTTTTGTCATACCTCTAATTTTTATTGTTTATATGTCTATATCAATTGTTTCTGTAAATTGATAAGTTGCTGAAACACATTCTCCTATCTATCTATCTATCTATCTATCTATCTATCTATCTATCTATCTATCTATCTATCTATCTATCTATCTAT
>JAOWBL010005428.1:0-10231 GCA_028564865.1 Zenarchopterus dispar
GGGATAGGCTCCAGCAGACCCCCGTGACCCAGAAATGGAACAACGGGTTTAGAAAATGGATGGATGGATGGATGTATATCTTATGTCAGTGTCTGGACTCGAGCAGCGTTGGAGGAAACACATCTAGAGAACTGCAAGTACCTGACACTTCGAAGCATCGCAGAGTTTTGACTTGTCACAGTAAATGAAATATCTTTATGCCACTGTGGGCAGGGTCAGTGGCCTCCAGCTGGAAGGCTGGGGGGGTTCATCTCCAGCCCAGTCGTGTTCCCGGGGCAGAACCCCACATTGCCACAGCCACTCACAGATGTGCTCCAGAGCGTGGATAAATCTGGAACCGTGCATCAGGAAGGGGATCTGTCATTAACACTTATCAACATACTTGTACAGTCATTTTGCGCAGTTCTATTCTGTGTATATATTTCCAGTAGGGGTTTTCCACGGCTGATGCCAGTTATCTCATAAAAAGGGCAAATAATCAGCCAATGTTTTTTTAACTTTTAAACATAGTTTTAGGCCTGTAGGTTGATGCTGCGGGATACAGAGATGGAAGTGAAAATCCTGCCACTCAAAAGGAACAAACAACTCCACATATGCACAACGCAAACACCAAAAACTTATTTTTAAAGAAGGCTGGTGCATGTACATGGATAGCAAACTTTCTGCAATGATTTAAATGAATCGTCTAACGTCAGTCCCCACTGGCACTTCCGCAGACCCAGAGCCAGCTATGATACTGGAGTTGAGATATTGAGCTCATAAACTTATAATCTCGAGCCCGACCACATTTAATGCCGATAATTTAACTTCCATTTAGCCCATTAAGACCGGATGCAACAAATCTATACGTTTCTCCCTTTCAGCCTGATGTGATGAGAGGCTTTTTATATCCGAAGTAATTGCCACTGATGCATTTCACCAATATTTGTAAAAAAAAAAAGTGAATAATAAACATTTTGCTTCTTTTTGTTTGACAGTTGTTTGTTTGGCACTATACTTGTACACTGCGATTCTTTTGAAGAGGAAAACTACTGGAAGTGTGTTAATTCATCTAAGAAAAGAGAAGTGCATGTTTGCTCACACTGTTTACATGTTATATCTCCTGTTCAGGTGAGCGGTGTTATTTAAACCTTGTGGCTGTCTTATATGGTCTTGCTGTAAATGGATTGTGATTTGTGGCTTTAATGCTGCATAGTTTTTCCCTTAAAACTGACTATTAAGACGTTGTTCTCTGAACGTTGTGAATCTTTCTACTTACAGAACGTGACATGTTACAGTTTGCGGCCTCCCAAGATGTTTGCGACAATATCTGCACATCAGCAAAACGTAGTTTTTTTGTGACGTCGGCAGCAATGATACCACAAAGACTATAGGGGAAGGATGTTTATCTGAGCCCTACTTTGTGAAACTATCCACCAAGTGCCTGTGATAAAAGGTAAATGTCAGAATTAAGGTGACCTACATAAACATCCTTTACTTCTAGGTATGAAACATGAGTTTGAATCATTCAGCCAGATCAACAAAGAAACGAATTCATAAATGAAAGATGATAATTTACTTACAGTTCACTGATGTCAGCAGATCTGCCACTGCTTCTACTGTGTGTCTAAACTCAACAAATTTACAAGACAATTTTGTGTTTGTAGTTTCTGGAGGAGCTTGGAAATATCCTAACTGCGTGAACGCTCGCAGATGTTGAAATGGATCGTGGGTCTGGCATGACAGATGTGAATTAGCCAAGAACAAAGAGAGCTGCTGCTCTTACTTCCATGAAAGGACTTGGGCAGCTGCAGACGAGTGCTGGGCTCAGGTCAAATATTCAGGCAGTCCCTAGACAGTAAACACAAGTTAACAAGTGTTTCATAGCTAAAGGACAGTCTGTGCTTTCCAAAACAACTCATGTGAGTTATACTTTTGTTACACTTTAAGCTTTCAAACAGGTTTGTCCACTGATTTTTTAAACTTTATTAATTTTTACCTTGTAGTTGAATCAATAGTTTTTTTTTTCTTTTAAGGATTAAGGAATTATAATGATTGTTATTATCGCTGTTATTTGAGTCATGGTTGACTACTGAATGAAGACTGGGCACTGTCATGAAAGATCTGAAACTATTTAAAAACGGTGTTTAAAGAAATACATATCGTGGTGATAGATCATGTTTTCTCATAAACATTTGTACTAACTTGCCTCCACAACCTCAAATGCTGGCACTCTGCTGGCTAATACTAAAGATGTAGTTTCAAGGAATGAACATATTGTTTTCATTTCTTAGACCGGGAGGGTGCATCCATCTCCGGGGTTACTGCTTCACCATACCTGCCATGAACAGGTGCTGATTCAGGTGGGATTCAGAAAGGGCAAAATGTTGTAAACCAAAAGCTAAAGTCAAAGGTTTTAATCGGCAATTCCCAAATCACTAGTTGATGCCCCAAATGGTTCATCCATCCGTCGAGTCCATGTGCTGACTTGCTGTTTGTAGGTGATGTTTCTGCACATATGAGCCCATTTGGGAACTCAGATCGTCTGTTCAAGTTTTACAAGTACACCTTTTGAGAGTCTGCTGTCTGTTCAGGACCAAAAACAGCACAAAATGTGAGATCCTAGAGTGTTTATAGCAAAGCATTTAGCAGCGATAGTCCAAGGGCCAATATCGGATTTGTCTGTATCCTTGGTTAAATGTCAAGGTCAACAAGACGCATCTGTGTATCACATCTGACTATTGTCATATAGACAACATCATAACTGTTCTTTTTGTTTTCATTAATATCATAAATAACAGCGTTCAGTAAGGATGCTCATATTTTGGGATGAAGCATTCAAACAATTTTTGCACCAAAAAAAAAAAAAGGAGGGAAAAGGCTTAAACTCCTCAGATAATCATCCTCATCACACTCATTCTGGGATTTTGTCTGTGACCTGAAATCTCCAGCAACTCTTCCTGAAAGAGTGTGGACATGGCTGCTCACCTACTTATCACCTTAATACTGCAAGTGTGTCTCTCTACACACGTGATATCAGTACTGGCTACAATCCATTTAGATGTGTCACAGTTCCATTAGGCTTTTCTTGTATGTTCACTTCAACATTTTTTCAGTCTGCAGCATGCCACTGCATAGTTGTTACTGGAGCTTCTGGGTATTTAGCAGGAACCCACTTACAAATACAAACTTGTATAAAATGTGACAATCCACTTCTAGGCCTATGCACTTCCCACCCACGTTATCAGATTTAGCTTTTTACTTTCTTTTTGAAGATCATTGCATTTATTGTCATCAGCAGCCTCAGCTTCTCAAACAACTGCAACTGCATCGAGCGGGGATTTGCTGTCTTGCGCATGCTGAAAGGTGATGTTTTGTTTCTTTTTTTTAAGTTGTCAGCTGTGTCAGATAAATAAATGTTTAAGGGATTTGTTTGACAAAGTTGTCAGCACTAGAGATGACTCTGTTTCCTTAGTATATTTTTGCCTGTTTGTGATCTTACATGGAAAAGAATCTCTTAAGAGGTTGGCGGCTGAGTCATAAACAAATTACACAAATGAAATATGAACATGTAAACATCCAAGGCTGTTGTATGTGTGTTTGTAAAAGGGAAAAAATGCATTATGGCCTTAGAAGAGCTGAGAGGGCATTATTAAACTCTACAAATGCACTCTCAACAGCTTTCAAAAAGCCACTCACACTTCTCTGGTTTGCCCTTGATGCACTATCAAATCCCCAGAGTAACCGAGCCACTGGTGTTGATACACAACTGTGGTTTAGTATTGGTTTTTGCTGGTGTCCGATGACTAAATGAGTTACAAAGGATTTATATTCCCTTTCCAATGTAAAGGCCTTTCAGCAAATAAAAAAAAAAAAAAGTTTATTTCCCATGTAGTGGAAATGGACAAACCATCAACTAACTGTAAACTACACTCATTAGCAAGCATAGAGAGGAAATGTCTCGGGGAAGAGAGACAGCTTTAGATGGCTTATGTATCTTATCATCACCATCAACTTCTTCATGACTTCTTCATTCAAAAGGCCTGCATCAAACTGCTCAGATTAGGTAATAACTCTGACTCCTACAAATTATAGCCAATGAAAGCAGTCATCCGTGCTCGACTGCATGCTCAAGAAGAGACACCTAGTCTGAAGATGCAGCATCATCTGTAGGTGCATTACATGTGATTGTGTAAATAGAGCTCAATTCCAGCAGGTCTGACAAGGAAAAACAAGCAACTGGCAGTTGGAGCACGAGATAAGGAAGAGAAGGAATTTATGTTATACTCGATCCTGTTTGGAGGAAGAAGTAGCGCAGGATGAGAGTGAAGGACTTATCATGGCTTATTTAGCTGCATCAAAGCCAAGGGAGCTGTGGTGAATAAACACAACATGCAGTATAGATGGATATCTCTTCTGAGCACCCAGTTGCTCATCATTTACCAACAACGTGTGGCTGCAGGTTTGTGATGTCACACCGTTCTTTCTTTTGCAGAGGGAAAAGGACCAGTCCTACTTTTAAAAGCCTGCAAACATCTGAGGGTCTGAAAAGGAAGTGTTGCCTCATTGCTGCGGTGACATCTGGCAGATGAGACAGCGAGGCAGAAGAGGCGCACTCTGAAGCAGAGCGGCAGTTGTGTTGCAGCGCTCATCAGCCAGCAGAGCAGCTCAATATACCAGCCGCTTTAAGACTCGTCACTACTTTTAATCTTTTTCATCTGAGAAAGTTTTGCTTTTAATGTTTTCCGTTTCGTTGCGGGGCTGACGGAGAATCTGAGCACAAGCAAGTGAGTACAATGCCTCTTTTTTCAGTATTTGAGCAATGTAAAACGTACACATGTGCATTTGTAAAACTTGTTTCAGGTATATGAAAAAAAAACAGAATAGCAGAAAAAGCTTATGCATGAATGAGTATGGAATTTGACTGCACAGGTGTTTCAAGTGCATTACAGCTGCGTAGATTAACAGTTTTTACAGCGAGGTGCGGGAGATTCAGAGTCTTGTTTCTGTTTGTTCAGACAGATGTACTGATACTGTCAACTGTTATTTGACATTCATATCCTGCTATTTTCTTTCTTCAGGCCAGAAAGGTTCAACAGTTTGTTGCAGCTCTGTCTCAGCTCTTTAATATCAGATGAAGTGCATTTGAACCAAACCAGACAACAGCAGGAACAAATATTTGTCATTTACTTTGTCTTGTACAGAGAAACATGTCACTGTAAGGGGATAAAGATCTTAAAATGCTTATCTGATCTTTGTGCTTCTCCTTTCTCACATCTACAAAATTAGGCCATCTCTGTAATAATCTGCTGCTTCCTAAAGTTATATCACTAATTTTGCTTGCAAGACCTGTGTCAGTGCATGTGGTGGGGTCGACCTGCAAGCGCATCTTTGATGGTGCACGTTTCTCTGTCTCTGCAGATCCAACCACAGATGGATCCGGGAAACCTGACAGGCAGCCTGGACAGCAACTCCTCCGAGTGCCCGTCCATCGATGACTTCCGTAACCAGGTGTACTCCACCTGCTACTCCCTCATTACCGTGCTAGGTTTTGTGGGGAACGGTTTTGCCCTGCTGGTGCTGCTCAGAACATACCGCAACTGCTCACCCTTCCACGTCTACATGGTGAACCTGGCTCTGGCCGACCTGCTGTGTGTTATGACGCTGCCCCTGCGAGTGCTCTACTACGTGAAGAAGGGCCAGTGGGACTATGGGGACTTCCTCTGTCGCATCAGCTCCTACTTTCTCTACGTGAACCTCTACTGCAGCATTTACTTCATGACAGCCATGTCCGTCACGCGTTTCTTGGCCATTGTCTACCCTGTGCAGAACCTCCAGCTGGTGACAGTGAACCGTGCACGCATTGTGTGTGTGTGCATATGGGTGTTTAGCAGTTTTTCATCCTCTCCCTTTCTCATATCTGGACAGAAGTTTGACAATTCAACACAGAAAATGAAATGCTTTGAGCCTCCGTCGCATATAGGTGACGGTCTATCAAAACTTCAGGTGCTGAACTACTTGGCTCTGGTGTTAGGTTTTGCTTTGCCCTTCCTGGTCATCCTCATCTGCTATGCCGGCATAGTTCGCACCCTGCTGTCCCGCACCCACGCTGCCCGTCGGCACCAGGGCTCGGCAGCCAAAGCCATCCGAATGATCGTTGTTGTCCTGCTCACTTTCCTGATCAGCTTCATGCCCTACCACGTGCAGCGCACCATCCACCTCAACTTCCTGTCTTGGAAAGACACAACATGCCCTGAGCGGGTGGCCATGCAAAAATCTGTCGTGGTGACTTTGTGCCTGGCCGCTGCCAACTCGTGCTTTGATCCGATGCTTTACTTCTTCTCTGGGGAGGGTTTCAGAAGCCGTTTGTCCTCCCTGCGCCAGACAATGAGACGCAGCACCCTGCGCAATGCAGCCATACTGAAGCCCATCGCAGAATCAGAAGCTGGAGAAAATCCGCAGCCAGAATCCACCTGAGCTGGCAAACAAGCAGAGTGAGACGGGGGCTCCTGATGGATGAAAAGTGCCTTCCCTGTCAGTCGAGGAAACAACAAAGCCACGAGAAAGTTGACAAGAGGCAAAAAGATGAAGATTTAACAAACATTACTGGTCCATTTCTGTTTCAACATTCAGTAAGTTACACTTTTGAGAAGGATGTTCCTCATTTACATCAATATTTATTATGCAAAAAAGATCATACACAGTCCATATTTAAGGGATGCTGTTCTCCAGTAAGATAAAAATAGGGATCTATTCTGTTTTAAAAGATAGCATGAAATACATACATTGTGTCATCGTGTGAACGCATTTTAAAGATTTTTGTCTGTGATGTCATAAGATATTGTGTTTTAAGTAATTCAGCTTGTTTAAGAAGGGTTCAAATCTGCCTTTTGTGAAATTATATGAAAATGACAACATATTAAATATTGTAAATAGTTAATATCATACTGTACTTAATTCTCATCCTCTGTTATTTTCATACAGAAGTTTCTTTTATTCACTGTAAAAGTTCCCCCCGTGCTGCAGTGTTTAATGCTAGTTTGTTTTGACGGGACTCTGTGTGTATGTGTGTGTGTGTAAATGTGTGTGTGTGTAAATGTTGAATGTCTTCACTGGAATTATGGGAACAAATAGCCCTGGGATGTGTCCCTTCGGACAATTTGGCAAAATGACTTATTTGCTTTGAGTCAGGCGCACTGTTGACACAGTCCTGTTGTTTACACAGTACATATGAACCAGCTGGTGAGCTGAGCTGGAAACAAAGACTGGGAGAAGGGTGACACAAGCAGCATGAGACTCCCAGAGGTGTCAAAAAATATTAACCAACGTGGTGTATCTCATCTATGTAATGCTTAAATGTCCTTTCACCCCTCTTTCAAGTCTGGGTCTTAAAATAAGTAAACTTACCATTCGTTTTTGCTGCACCTTCTTATTAAAAGGTCCATGTTTTCCAAAATCCTTATCTGTGACTTTAAAGAGATGGAAATGTGTTCCTTTCAAACTGTTTTGTGTACATATAAAAACTGCATTAAAAAAAAGAATCCAGAGGTTTCTGTGGAGCGTCATCACTGCGCTGCGAGCACGACTGTGGCACATGGCAGGTCTCATCCTGGTTTGTTTGGCCGAGCCACTTGGCTCCGAAGCAAAGATGAGAAGACAGTTAACACAAGTGAAGAAAGATGGACGAAAATACTTCACTGATCTTTCCCCAAGAGCACAAAAATATGTGCAGGTCACCAAACAAAGCCAGTTTCATTGGAAGACCCAAAATCCATAAATAGGCCTTCTGTCTTCCTTCCGTCCTTTCTTTCTTTCTTTCTTCCTTTCTTTCTTTCTTTCTTTCTTTCTTTCTTTCTTTCTTTCTCTCTTTCTTTCTTTCTTTCTTTCTTCCTTCCTTTCTTTCTTTCTTCCTTTCATTCTTTCATTCTTTCTTTCTTCCTTCCCTTCTTTCTCTTTCTTTCTTCATTCCTTTCTTTCTTTCTTGTTTCTTTCTTTCTTTCATTCTCTCTTTGTTTCTTTCTTCCTTCCTTTCTCTCTTTCTTCTTTCCTTTCTCTCTTTCTTTGTTTCTTCCTTCCTTTCTCTCTTTCTTTTTTCTTTCTTTCTTTCTTCCTTTCATTCTTTCTTTCTTTCTCTTTTTTTCTTACTTCCTTTTTCTTTCTCTTTTCTTTCGTTCTTTCTTTCGCTCTTTCTTTCTTCCTTTCTTCCTATCATTCTCTTCCTTCATTCCTTTCTTTCTCTTTTCTTTCTTTCTTTCATTCTCTCTTTGTTTCTTTCTTTCTTCCTTTCTTTCTTTTTTCTTTCTTTCCTTCTTCCTTTCAGTTTTCCTGTCTTTCTTCCTTCCTTTCTTTCTTTCTTCCTTCCTTTCATTCTCTCTTTCTTTCTTTCATTCTGGTATCTGGGCAGTCAGCGCTGTCTCCAGACTTTCATCCATGATTTATACCTGCTTATTCTTATTTACAAACAAGCGCTCCAGTTTTATTTGGTAAAACTGTGACACGATAGGTTCAGTTCCTTTAAGATAACAGTCACATCTGTCAAAATCCTGCCGGTGTAGCCTAGCAATGCCTGGATCTATGGTACGCAAGAAAACCCCCCTTTTCAATCAAACTCTTTCTATCCCTTTTATTGTTACAGTGTTACAATAAAATGGTTTAAATGAAGCTTTGTCACGGACAGAAAGTGTTGAATTAAGAGTGACCTTTTACAAAGACACAATTTTCCTTAGTTATTGTTCAGTAAGTTATCATGTATTTTTGCTTTTGTCAGTTTCAGATTATTCTTGAGACCACTGAGTTTTTCTTCATTTCAAAGGCACCAAAACACTTCTCCACATGTGCAGCTCTAGATGTCGCCCTCAGTCTGCATCCATGTCAACAACGTGGGCTGATAAATATTCAGTGTATTATAATATATTACACAACAACCTAGTCAATGAGCTGAGTTTTTTCTCCCTCCATAATTATTACTCCTCACTGAATTGTCAAAAGATATTCGTCAAAATACTGGGTTCTGCCTCAGAAATTAGCAGAGATTCTCCTGTTGTTTTAGCTGGAGTTAAAGCCAGCAGGGAGTAGGATTTACGTGTTTGTGTCTTAAAAATGATTTCAGGTTTCTGTGGATGACGGTGTTACGGCAGTTTTCTGAAAGGTCGCAGGAAAAAGGCGACTGGATTATCACCTACATGATCCTTATATACAAGGAATTTAGGGAACTGAGCTGATGATAAGGCACGGACAGAGGGAAGCCAGTGTCACCGGTGGAGTGAAAACATGGACTGGATTTTTGTTACCATCAAGATTTCTGTCATTTTAAAAAATGGAAAGGAGCTGAGAAATTTAAGTAATTCAAACCAACCAAACCGTTGATCACTAACTATCCATAAGCAGCTTTAAACTATTGAGTGAGGCTTGAAAACATTTTAGGAGGCTAAAGTAGCTCCTTCCAACCCTTGGCACCCTCAAAGGCAGATAATTTTGCCTCCCTTTAAAAAATCCAAGGGAAGCTATGAAAGAAGATTTGTAGAAAAAAAAAATCCAGTTCCAGTTATTAATTGTGCTGGGCTCTTGCTCAGTTTTAGAAGAGCAGTTCCACATTTCAATTTTTTGAACTAAAAATGTTAAATGGTTAAGGCTCCATCTCTGTGAGTGCCCCTAGTGAACAAAACAGCAATTCAACAAAATGTTAGAACCAGACCCCCTCTGCTGCACCTAGAAAAGTCCATACAAGTAATGAACAGAAAAGGGCCGGGTGGAGTCCAATCCCCACTGGAAATGAGTCCCTCTTAGAACCAGCAATGCAACATATTCACTATAATTATTTAACTGATTTTACAACACTCTTATTGCCATATATAGCAGCACTTTATTAGGGTAAAAATCTTCCTCTTCTTTGAAAATCTTCGTCTGTAAAAACATATGGCAGCATTCGGAAAAGGCATTAATGAAAGTTAGCTATAGGGTTGGGAAAACGCTGGCCAATGTGTTGCAGTGTGGGGCAACAATTGAAATAACTACTGAAGTAGAAAATAAACAATAAAACTTAGAAAAGACGAATCATGAGAAGACACGTGTTCAATAACCCTGACAAAGAAAAGATGTTCTTGACAAATTCTGGTCAGCTTCTCCCTGTGTTCCATAATCCCGGCACAAATGAAGGTTTGGTCAGGGTCAACCATTCCCATAGCATGTACCTCTCTCTGCTCTCCTTTCTGTCTTCTCAGTTCCCTCACCCCCAACCGGTCGAGGCGGATGG